>PVJI01018428.1:0-33348 GCA_004026765.1 Micronycteris hirsuta | reverse complement strand
CCCCACCTTAGTTCATGTCCATGGGTCATACACATAAGTTCTTTGGCTTCTCCATTTCCTATACTATTCTTAACCTCCCCCTGTCTATTTAGTACCTACCAATTATGCTTCTTATTCCATGTACCTTTTCCCCCATTTTAAAAATCCTACCCTTTCCCTGCTACTAACCCTCCATGTGATCTCCATTTCTCTGGTTCTGTGCCTATTCTAGTTTGCTTTGTTTCTTTTAGTTTTTGTTTTTTTAGGTTCAGTTGTTGATAGTTGTGAGTTTGTTGTGATTTTACTGTTCATGGTTTTGAACATCCTCTTTTTCTTAGATAAGTCCCTTTAACATTTCATATAATAAAGGCTTGGTGGTGATGAACTCCTTTAACTTGACTTTATCTGGGAAGCACTTTATCTGCTCTTCCATTCTAAATGATAGCTTTGCTGGATGGAGTCATCTTGGATGTAGGTCCTTGCCTTTCATGACTTTGAGTACTTCTTTCCAGTCACTTCTTGCCTGTAAGTTTTCTTTTGAGAAATCAGCTGATAGTCTTATGTGAACTCCTTTGTAGGCAACTGTCTCCTTTTCTCTTGCTGCTTTTAAGATTTTCTCCTTATCTTTGGTCTTGGGTAACTTAATTATGATATGCTTGGTATGTTCCTCCTTGGGTCCCACTTCTTTGGGACTCTCTGAGCTTCCTGGACTTCTTGGAAATCTTCTTTTGCCAGATTGGGGACGTTTTCCTTCACTATTTTTTCAAATACATTTTCAATTTCTTGCTCTTTCTCTTCTTCTTCTGGCAACCCTATGATTCAGATGCTGGAATGTTTAAAGTTGTCCCAGAGGTTCCTAAGCCTCTCCTCATTTTTTTTTTTAATTCTTGTTTCTTCATTTTGTTCTAGTTGAATGCTTATTCCTTCCTTTTGTTCCAAATTGTTGGTTTGACTCCCTTTTTCTTTCCCTTCGCTCATGGTTCCCTGTATATTTTTTTTATTTCACTTTGTATAGTTTTCACTTTTTCCTTTATTTTGTGACCATACTCAGTCATTTCTGTGAGCACCCTGATTACCAGTGTTTTGAACTCTGTGTCTGATAGGTTGGCTATCTCCTCATTGCTGAATTCCTTTTCTGGAGTTTTGTTCTGTTCTTTCACTTGGGCCATATGACTTTGTCTGGTTACACCTGTTACATTGTAAGGGGTGGAGCCTTAGGTATTCCCCATGGCGGAGCAACCCACTTTGCTGCATTGAGGCCCTGTATGTGGAGGAGGGGTCAGAGAGGGAACAATGCTGCTTGCTCATCTCTTGCCCCACTTTCAGTCATGTCCCTCACTTTCCACAAATGAAATTTGGCCCTTCCGGTGCTGATTCCTGGGTGGGTGGGTTCGTGCATGTTCTAGAACTCCGTGCGTTGCTCCAACGGACTCTCCTGTGAGACTGGGATTTTCTCCTGCTGCCGCAACCCTCACAGGTTTTTACAGCTAGAGGTTTTGAGGCTTTTTTTTCTGTACTGGAACCCTGGGTTTTGTGGTTTGCCTCGATTTCCAGTTGTTCCTCCCGGTTTATCTGCATGTAAATATGGGACCAACTGGTCTGCCAGCTGCCATCTTGCCATGTGTCTTCTCTGCTCCAGCTGCCCATCTCTGCCCCTCCTACCCATCTGGTTGAATGTTTCTTCTTTAACTCCTTGGTTGTCAGACTTCCATATAGTTTGATTTTCTGGCATTTCTGGTTGTTTTTTTTTTTTCATTTTTAAATTGGTTGTTGTTTTTCTTTTGGTTGTGTGAGGAAACAAAGTGTATTTATGCCTCCATCTTGGCCAGAAGTCCTCTATTTTATTTATTTTAAAAATGTTAGTTCTAACCCTTGAACTTGATTTTGTAACTCCTAGTGAGTCATTATCTGAAGTTCAAAATATTCTAAGATCTGGATTTCTGTTTTCAAGAATTTCCACAACAGCTGCATTGCACATTATCGGCCCCCCATGCTTTAACTTGGCATGAATAAAATTCCACATCCTGCTTTTAAAGACTAATTCTAAAAAGCTGGCACAGCACTAAACTTACTCTACCTCTATTGTCCTCATGAATCATAACCTAAATCAGCATTTGAAAACTTCAATGGGTGCTTTTATTCTGGAATTTCTCAAGGTAGTATTTTAAGACACACATGCTTTAGTATAACATGGCAAAAAATTTGAAAAGTAGAGGCAACAGAAGCGCAATCTGTAGCTCCCATCATGTGCTTTGTTGACATTTTGTGGTGTTTCACTGTAGCCTTTATTGGTATGCACATCAAAACTAACTTATTATGGGCTTTTTCGAAAAAACCTGTTATTTTTTTCTCACATCGCAAGCAAGAATAAGACCCCCTCTCCCCTCACACACTCACAGAACGGAGGAGAAAAATTTCACTGCTTGACTTTAATATTAAATCTCATTTTTCTCACATCTCTTATGTTTTCACACCTATAGTCTGGCTAATCTATTTTCTAGGCAATTCTCAGCAGCAAAAATGTGAAAGTGAGAGCTGGGTAGTAATGTGCGAAAAAGCTCTGAGCACAGATCTGAATATATTGGGGAGGGTTAGAGTACCCTCGATTGCCAGAAAGTGAAATATGTGTATTAATACTAACTTTCACATACCAGCATTTGAGAGTATCTTCCATAACTATTACAATGGTTCAAAAGTAAAGTGGAAGAAAATATTAATGTTATTTCTGAGGATAAGAGAGAATTAGGTGAGATTTCCAGACTTAATTTAAAAATGGAGACCTGAGTTGGAGTTTCTCTAGGATTATATAATATTACAGTCATTTGTCTGGCACTTTTTTAAATGAATAGAACCACTTGCTAATGACTTATACCCTTGTTTTATAAAATATTTTTCACTTTTCATTTAGTTAGGATGTTTGTCTTACTGATCTTTTATATTAGGGATTTTATTTCTGGGGAATGATGCTTACTACTTGAAGCTCTTGAGGAAAAAATTCAAAGGGGATCCCAATTTTAAGACACATACCTATAAGTTAAGATGGAAGATTATAGTCACAAGTTAACTTGATAGAGACAATAATTTTGAAAATATAAAGTGATCGATCAATTTAAAAGTTTTACTTAAATTTTCTTCTTCTTGCTCTGTGCCATTTTTAGTCTAAGCTGTAAAGCTTATCCTTCTGTGGTAGGAGAAGATGGCACAATACACATGAAAGCAAGACACAGGTTGACTGAGAGTGAGAGATGGGGGAAATGAGAGAGAGAGAGAGAGAAGAAAGAGGGAGAAGATATATTTGATTTTCTTTATTTTGATTCCCGTCTTTGACATATCAGGAGGGAGGCTTGGTGAACTTGAAGATAGAGTTTTAGAACAGTGTGTAAGAGTAAACAGGAAGAGAAAGTGGGAAGGTGGGAAGGCCTGCCCCTTTAGGACCCAGGGGTGGTGAGAAAGACAATAGAAGGAAATAAGAGAAAGGAGACAGCTCTCTGCTCCAGGCTTTCAGCCAGAGAGCACAGATGATGTTTCTAAAGTCTGAGGGAATACCACATTTAGAGGTAATATGCTCACCGTCTTATTTGGGACCCCCTGAAGGGCACCCATTCTCTATTTGTGGTAGCCCAACACAACAGTGCGGTCAGATAGCAAGTCTAGTTGGGCTCTCAAGTCTCCCTCACTTCCCATGAGGCACAAGCATTGGGTTAAGAGTAGAGAAAGCGGAAGCAGAGGGTGGACGACCTGAGCATGGGTGACCACATGGGGATATACTATAGACTTAGAATGAGCTATAGCTATAGAAAGCCAAGAGCAAGGAAGCTGAGTGTTTTAAATTGTAGCATATTAGTAGACAATTTGGGGTACAGTAAAGCTAAAAGGTCAGGATAGATATTGAAAAGATAGTTTGTTCCAATGAGGAGGGGCATGCCATGCCATGGGGGCCACACAGGAAAGCAACGGGGCTGGTCAGCAGGAAGAGGGAGAGAAGAACTGTGGGCAAGAACATTTATTGTGGTTTCTGTGGGAAGGAATGGGGTAAACAGGTTTAGGATTTGCTAGTTAGAATAATTTCAGCAGGCTCTGGGGCTTAGGGGCTGTCTTTTGTTGTCCAGTCCTGGCCCTGGGGTGAATAGGGCAGGTGTATAGTGGCCCACGTGTGAGAGCCCAGTAAAGGAGGTGGTTAGGAGTGTAGATTTTGGGTTGACTCACCTGTATTTTAGCACATCCCATTTCTACCCCAGAAGAATTCCTCCTTAGGAGGTGACAGGTGACAAAGGAGGCACAAAGACAAGGCAAGATGACTTAGACATGTTATAGACTTGTGCAGAGGAAGGTGTTTTGGTATGTGCATATAGGGCAGATGTTCAAACAAAAGGTAACAGAAGTTAGAAATGTGTTTAATGCACTCGGTCGGCGGTAATATTCCACCATACCCTGACCACGTCAAGTAACGGAGGCCACAGATTTACCACGGCAAATACCAGCAGTGGATACCAGCAGAACGCCCACAGTTGGTCCAGGCCAACCACATCGAGTATGTATGCTGGACCAGCCATTCCACAGTGGGACATGCCAGGGTTCGGCGGTCCCAGGGCATGAGGGCCTCTTCATTCTGCCTGCAAGAGGTCGTTCATTCACCCATTCATTCAACATGTACTTGTGAACCCAGATGTCAACTTGGAGCAGATAATGTACATAAGAAAAAAGGCAGGACTAAGATAGAGTGAGCATTTTTTACCCAAAAGGTGAATGATACCTAATAAAGGATTGCTTTATTTATCAGATTGGATGATATATTGAATGAAATTAGGCTATTACCCATACAGGGGAGCTAATGAGAGAGATCGTATCAGTCAGAAACAATACGTTCTATGTTTTTGCTGACCAGGAGGTTGTTGTGGCTGAATTTGCAGTCCCACCGCAGTGATTGTATTGCTTTCTCCCAGCCCCTCAATGTGAAGGTGTTTGGGGTATTGTTTTGGGAGAGAGCTGGAACTAGAGGAAACTGAAATATGAAACTAGAAAAAGAAATCTTTCTTCTTTACTCATAAAAGATCATTTTAGAGTTAGGCAGATAATATTCATACCAACTCCCATTGCGTTGTGGGGCTCGCTCATGGTACCAATTAAATCTAGAGTTTTGTGAGCTTGGCCAACAAATAAATGGCTTTCTTTTGACTAACTACAGGACTCCTAAAGGCCCTATACACTGAAAAAAAGGCTTGTGACACTTTCCATTATTAACCAAACAGCAGCCTTCATTTCAGTCTTCAGGAATCATTAGTTACTTTACTACTTAGGTTGGCAAAAGTTGAGCCAATTTTACACAAATACCGAGATTAAAACACTTTATCCCCTTTCTTTATTTTTTTTAAATTTTTAAAAAAGATTTTATTTATTTATTTCTAGAGAGGGGAAGGGAGGGAGAAAGAGAGGGAGAGAAACAGTATGGTTGCCCCTCACATGGCCCCCACTGTAGACCTGGCCCGCAACCCAGGCATGTGCCCTGACTGGGAATAGAACCGGGACCCTTTAGTTCCCAGTCCATGCTCAATGCACTGAGCCACACCAGCCAGGGCTTTATCCCCTTTCTTAATTACCTTAAACAAATACTGAGCGCCTGTGGGCTAGGCATTGTGTAGGCACTGAAAACACAGGAGGGAAGATGATGCAGACCTGCGCTCAAGTTTACAGCCTAATGAAGAAGATTAAAAAAGGCAACTATCAAAATGGTGACAGAGGTAACTTGTATTCCAGAAGGTGCATTTTTTGAAACGGGAATGGCTTTCTGGAGGTAGGGCTATTTAAGCTGATTCATAAAGAGCCAGTAAGAATTAGCCAGGTGAAGAGTGAAAAGACAGAAGGAGAAGGCATTTTGTTCACCTGGAGAAGTGGAAGGAGTACTGCTAAAACTTGTAGGCTGCACTACTACCGTGTAAACCACTTCCGTGGGCTGTAGTTTTGCTGAAGGATAACAACTTCTTTGAAGAATATTATGAAAATTAATCAAGGTAAGTATTATGGATCTCATGCATAGTTCTCTTTTTTCTTCAAACAGTTAATGGAGTGTTTCAGGTTTTATGACATTTTTCCTAATTCAGACATATTAGATTTTATCTCACTTTTTAAGTTTATAGCAATTAAAGTTTTTAAAAATTTGTTTGTTGTTTCTCTATGAATGCTAAAGTAATCTTCAAGAATAGGGACCAAAGGAGTGAAAAACTTCTTTTACAAGTGATTCGTAGCAGCTAAGACAGGAATGTGTTACTTTTGAGGGTTAAATCACCAAAGGACAGAAGAGTTGCTCTGCAAAAAGACCAGAAATGGCTTATGGGCAGAGCTCATATTTGGCATTCCTGCCATTTCATGACCTAGGAAGACTGTGACAATAGTCATAGCACCCTTCCCCTCCCAGCTGAGATGAAGCTTCAGGGTCCTTCTCAACACTGTGCTCTCCAGGGAGAGACTAAAGAAGGAGAGACTTCCTTGGGGAAAGAAAGACTTGTCTTTCTACCCAGAGGAGTCCTCTTTAGACCAGAATCAGCTTCCATGAAGGGCCTTTTCTTCAGGGTTGGGTCGCTGTGTTTCACCCTTGATCAGATCAATAATTGGAGCAGCTTAAGAAGAGCTTATAGTATGTAGTGAGAACTTTGTGTTAAAGTGGTAGCTGTTTTTTTACATTTTTTCCCAAAGGCTATTTTTCTGTTGCCTACTAAATGAAAACCTAGTTTACAAATAAAGCCTCAAGTATTTAAAGAAATTTTGAAAAATTACAATGTTGAATCACATGTCAAATCATATTTTGTTAGAAGAGAATTTCCTAAGCCAAGATCCTGTTTTTCTTTCTTATTGAACTATTCATTAAGGTAGCAATCTATACTTGCATTTTTTGTTTTTCTCTGACTAGAACAGATGGCAAAGTCTTCACAGCTTGACACAGATTTATAACCTGTAATTTCAAAGGTCTGTGGGTCAAAATAATTCAATGATTATTATTCTGCTATTTCTCACCAGGCAACTACCAAGAAATTCTATAAAACCAGAAAGTAATAGAAACTCTTGCTAATTGTTTATAGTCTTCATTTTTCTCCTAAGGTCACCCTAAAACAGCTCGTGGTTATTGTTCCCAAATTTACACATCAGAAATATTCACATGGACGAGTCAGAAGTAGTGCCAATAATTTTTTTTACTCTTGATGGAATGCATCATAATTTAATGTTTCTGTATTGGGAACAAATGTAACATTCCTTATGTTACAATATCCTAATGATATGTGCCGAATGTCACTGTGCTCCCAGAAGTCAGGATTTGCCCAACCCCATCTGCCAATCTGGGACGCTGCGGAGTAGTTTATAACAGTAAAGCGCCCATCCTCTGAATGGTCTTTTCTGTTCAGTGTTATGGTCATACTACGTAAGCTGCTCAGGAAAGATTATTTCTAGCTTAAACATTCATAATAAAAAATAGGTAACCGCTGTCAAAGCATCATAGAATATAGAACAGAAAAACATAATTAATATAGTAATATTAATCTAAGAAAATAGTAATAATAACCTAGTACTCTTTGGCACTAAACATCTAAATTGGATCTCTGTGTGCATGGATTGAGTTTATTAAGTGAGGTTTATTCAAAGGATGATTACGAGGTGATTGCTTTCTTGGGGGAACAACAGAAAATGTTAGTGTTTTTGTCTTTGGCAAGGATTGTTAAAGTCCGCTGGATACCCGTGAGTTCATTGACATTCCACATCTCCCTTTTTGATTAGGTTGGGGCTATTTGACTTGCCTCTGAACGATGGGACGCAGGCTAACTCGTACAAACCTTTCACGGTCCTAAGCTCTCTCTTTCCCTTCTGCAGTGTGCTCAGACACCACGTGTTTTAGATGGTTAGACACAATATGGAGAAAGACAACCTGACCTGCTTCAAACTGCGATGAGAATAAGAAATACACTGTCTAGAGGATTTATTAGTTATTGCAGCAAAGCCTAACCTTTTCTGATTAATATAAGCTCAGTTTTTCCAGAAAATAATCATCTAATTCCATGCCTGAGGATATACCTGTTTTTCAGCATTTGATAGTAAGAGTAGGGAGGGGTGGGTGAAGAGTGTTCTCTTGGCTGCAAAGGTAGCACAGAGTTATAGGGTTGTGTAATCACTTAGTATAAAGACTTGCATCCACCACTCCTGTTCAGTCTCACGCTCACCCCACCAAGCCCGACACCTGGCCTTTTTTGTGTCCTGTGGGTGTGTTTCCCTTTGTCTTATATATTTGTAAGCACTCTAACCTCTTCTGCTCTTCTAAGTCGGTTACCACTTTTCTATGTGTTTTCCATTTTTATTTTTCCCTCATATTGCTTATTGGCTATTGTCTTCTCTTTGGTTCTCTTTGCCCTTGTAGATTTATGCTCTTTCCCCCTTTATTGACTAGTGAGAGTGCAGAAGAGAGAGATCATAAAAATAGGAGTCTAATTAACTATATTTATCTTGAAGTTTGCTTTCATTTCTAATACTTAGGTTACTATTTTTGCTTTCAGGTGGGATTTCTTATTCCAGATGTCATTTCTGGTAATCTTCTTTGTGGCTTCTTAAGGACACACCTATTATTGATCCTCACAATAAATCTAGGGTATTGAACAAATCCTGACACCAGAAGGTACATTCCTCTTAACAATCAGATGTGTTTGTGTGGAAGGCCACGCTGCTGAGGCTAATGGCCTAGAATCATTCAACATCTGCCTATTGATGTAGCACCTGTCTGAGCTCCCTCCACCCCTGCCACTCCTCCTGGCCCATGTCCTAGTAAACCTAAGTACCCGATACTTTTCCAAAACTTCTGTGTACATGAGACTCCCCCTGCCTGGCAGGTCTGCCCCGCCTTGTTTACCTGGGGAGTGTGTGCTCTGCTGTGAAGACCGAGTGGTTCCACTTCTCTGCAGTCTTTGCCGATGACTTGTTTGCTCTCATTCTTAGGTAGAGACAGAATTTATTTTCTGTGCCCCAAACCACCTTGCATTTATCTTCAATTTATAGCATTGATTGATCAATCAATCGATTGATTAATTTTTACTGGTCTGTTTTGACTTTTAGGGTAGCGACGTATTTATATTTGGATCTTAGTGCTTAGAACTGTCCTTGCTACCAAGCGAGCAGGCGAGAAATATTTGTTGGAAGTGCGCAGGCGCTATTTCCTCCGTTCTGTTGCTACGTTTGGGCGGAGGAGAGTGTGGGACATCCAGAACCCTGGGCTCTTTGTATTTCTTTTGAGAAGTTCTGGGAAAGAAGAAATTATGACTGTCATAAATTCCTGCAGCTGACAGCTTTTCTCTAGTTAACTAAAATTTCTCAAGCTGAAGTTTAAACCACTTCCCTCTGAAAGAGGGATATACGGGTATTCTAACCCAATATGTTCGTCTGGGAGCACATTTTCTTTTCTTCTCCTTCTGCTTGCCTCCTTTTTTTCTCTTTTTCCTCCTCCTAGTTCTCCTTCTTTTGTTATTCTTTTTTATTTAAAATATTTTATTTGTTTATTCTAGAGAGAGGGGAAGAGAGGGAGAGAAACATCCATCAGTTGCCTCTTGCAGGCACCCCGTCTGGTCTGGGGACTGACCGCTGCAACCCAGCCTGTGTCCTGACCAGGAATCAAACCGGAGACGTTTCGCTTTGCAGGATGACACGCAACCAACTGAGCCACACTGGTCAGGGCTGTTATTCTTTCCTGAACCTATGAAATAGCATTGTTAAAGTGAGAAATAAAAAGCATAAACTAGATCTAACTCTTTGGTTGGAGAAATGGCTGTGTGACACAGGCCAATCCACTGAGCTTTATGCAGTAAAGGGATTATATAGTCTCTCCATTTATGTAGAGAATAACACCTTTTTTCCAGAGTGAATACCCCAAGTGAGTGCAGGGGGACATTGTCTCAGCAGGATACTAATGGTTTCAGCATGACTGATGTCATCTTCTTTGCTTTCAGAGAGCAATGCCTGAGAGTTCCAGCCAGGGGGACTTAGAATTTAGGACTCAAACTGCGCTGGACCTGAGTCATGGAGAAGTCAGAGTCTCGTGACTGTCAGGCTTGTCTTTCAAGTTTTCCAAAGGCTTAGCCTGTCAGAAAATACTTTAGAGAGGACCATTGTTTACAAACAAAAACCCCAAAATAAAACAAAACACAGCAAAAAAAACCCCAAACCCCACACACCCCTCCTTGAATGCTGAGTGTATTATAAGAAGAAAAGATTCTATTTTATCTTTTCTGCTTATTCTTAAGGAATTAGTTTTATGCAAAAGAAGAAACATGAACATAGCCAGTAACTAAAGCAGAAATCACAAACTGAGATACTTTCAGATGACACTTGTGTGACTTAAAGCCGTGAGACCCTGAGGACTACTACTAGCAAAAGGTGGGCTTTGAGAGAACTGGTGAGTTTATGTTCCACTGAAACAACTCAAACTTTTGAAAAACGTCTTGCAGGCTACAGCCCACAGTCTGGGGTTTGGCATTTCGGAACTAAGATGATGCTATCAAGTCAGGCATATGATCACAAATATTACCTGGGTCTGGTTAAAAGCAAAAATAACAGGGCTATCTCAAGAATCTTCAGGAAAAGTTCCTTGGAATTTGTCTGTCTGTCTATCTATCTATCTATCTATCTATCTATCTATCTATCTATCTATCTATCTTTCTATCTATTATCTATCTACTATCTACTCTTTATCTGCTACCCAGATGATACTTATGATCGGGAAATCTTGGGACACTCTGAAATACAAGGTAGAGCCTACTGTTCTCTAACCAAATGCAGGCCTACCAGATTAAGGAAGAGTGGAGACTGAAGGACGGATTCACTTGGGATGAGTGTTAAGAGAAGGCACAAGGTCAGCAAGGACATCCTGAGTAGAGGTAATGGTTGCTGTGAATGGTTTGAAAGGCAGTCAAGGGGAGTGATTAGGGCTATGGTTAGATACTGCACATGAGCCAGTGGGTTTACTAACATTTCCACAGTCACAGGGACTGATTTGAAGTGTTTGGAACAAGATGCTTGGAAATGCCTTGAAATGCATTTTGTCCCTACAGGAAACTTATGGATGGGACAGGGAAACGGAGGCTTCTGCTGATAGACCAACTGCTTTTTAGAATGCCTCAGCTGGCATGAGGTCTGTTTGCCTTTTTTCTGGATCAAAACATTCCAGAAGTTGTGTAATTTTTATTTTTCATTTATAAAGGTCATTGGCAATAGATTACTTGTTCTGCCAACTTTTGAAGGCAAAATAAAATGACAGCATTAAAAATCGATGGTTTTTTCTGTGCCTTACAAAATGTCATGTAAGTGCCAAATGAAGATGAAAAATGCCCCACTACAACGTGGCATATTGAAGGCAGGACAATTGTCAGCTACAGTCACATATCACTTTGCTGCAGAAAAATAAAGTAAGCGCATGATAAATGGAAGAATCAAAGAAATGTAGTGTGGTAAATAAAAACATTGAAGAAAATCCACTTTTTCTAAATTTTATAGATACAGTGCATAAATACAGATATTGGCTGATCAAATTTGAAAATCTCAACATTTTGTCTTGAAAACAATATAAATATTGGATAGTGGAAAACAATATAAATATTGGAGAATTAGAGAGGTTCAAGCTTTGGTTTATTATTATTAAAGACATAGATTACATTGTTCATAACAGTATGGTCATTAATAATATTTTCACAATTTTGTTAATTATAAGAGCTACTAGTATTGAGCATGAAGTATATATCAGCTATTTTCCCAGTCACTTAGGTATTTTTTTTTCCGTCAACAGCTATCAGTGTAGGTACTATTACTTCCATTTTGTAGGTGAGAGCTAGGACTCAGAAGAGTAGAGCTAGGGATTGTAACCATCAGCCTGACCCCAAAGCTCATATATTTTGTCAAGTGACTGCCAAAATCAGAGAGAAATGTATTAATTGCCTACTATGAGCAGGGTGTCAAAGTAAAAATAAAATCCTGGGTTCTGGCTGGAATGGCTCAGTTGGTTGTAACATCATTCCACAGACCAAAAGTTCGCAAGTTTGATTCCTGGTCAGGGCACACGCTCAGGTAGTGCACTCCATCCCCAGGCAGGGGCACATACGGGAAGGCAACCAATCAATGTTTCTCTATCACGCTGATGTTTTTCTCTTTCTCTCTCTCTTACTCTCCCTTCATCTTTCTCTAAAAGCAATGAAAAAATGTCCTCGAGTAAAGATTGAAAAAAAAAGATCCTGAGAATATGAGTATGAGTGGTGACAAGTAACAACCCAAAGTGACATAAAAAAGCTGTGACAGCAGGGAAAACAATAAGTGACAGACTTCAGTGACCCAGTCAGGAGGGAAAGGCAAGATTTCAACAAGTGAGACAAGAGGTGTGAGTGGGGCTGTGATGTTGTTTTTGAGAATGAACCTGCCTTCAGGGGGAGAATGGATTTCTCCTTTCAGAGCAGGAGAGTGGGGAGATGCCTGAGACAGTTTCTTCCTGGAGCTTACTTCCTGTGTCCATGCCCAAGACTGATGATGACCTGGAGCAGTGAAAATAGAAGAAAGGTGGTGGAAACATAAAATTATGAGCCTCGTATGCTCTACCGCAGCTTTGTCCAGGAACTATGTCCAAGCAGACACTGCTGTCCTTACCTAGCGGCCAGAAGAGAAGGACCCTGTAAAAGCGGAGGCTGCGGACACAGGTGCTTTGGGAGGGCAAGCTTCTGCTCACCATTACCTATTGTTAGGCGAAAACAACATTAGTGAGTATTTACATACCTGTCGCTAAAATGTTTAATCAATATTTATTTGTATCCCGTCCATAGAAAGTTTTGCTTTTCTCTAAGGCTCACTGCTAAGCAGAAGAAAGAGCTTTCCTGTAACAACAACAAAAGATTTGTTTAACTGCTGATATGTAACATTTAGACTACAATCAGTTTTAAGCAACTAAATTTACTAGAACAATGTTACACAAAATTGGGTTCACCTAAGGTTGTAACCTATATTTTGTTTTACCCATTAACTCTGGTATTAGTGTGGTATTAATAGCCTTGATAACAACCTGGAAAAAGCTCTGTGAAAATTTTCTTAAAAATAGGCAGATGGCTGGAAGTTTATTTCGTCCTTGAAAATGAATTTAAATGTAAAATACAGGGTCTTACAGACTGACTTTCAGCCATAGCTCAGAATGAGTTGTCATGGTGGGATGGATTACAAAGACATAGGAGGGGGAAGGAGTAGGGTATGTGACTGAGCAGGACAGGCTCTGAGAGAGGTTCCCACCGCTGGTAGCCCATTCCCGAGATCTCCAGCCACACACCTGAGGTAGGATAAACTGAATCAGGACTTTTGGGTTCTTGTCCTGTCTGCCCAACTGCCCAATGTGGAAAAATATTTGGATAAGTTGGGTAAAATTTTGGATAGATCTTTTAATATCTTGAAAATATTTCTAAGATCTGAAGAAGTTCTAAGATGCCACAATTCTTCAATTCTTTCATTTCTTGGGACTGGTAGAATATATATATGTGTGTGTGTGTGTGTGTGTGTGTGTGTGTAGTGTGTGTGTATATATATATATATGAAGAATATACATATATATAAAAAGAATATATATATAAAGAATATATATATACACACACACATACATACTGGCAGGGTGGTAGTTTGGGGTTTGAGAGCAGCTCACTGCCACGAAACTAGTGGAACTAACCATCACTCACAGAGAATGAGACCGTAGCTCTGTCCATACTCTGACTGATTGCTTCCAATAGATCAGGCAGCAAAGAAAGGAAGTAAAGTGGGTTCTCAAAACTCTTAGCATGATTTCTGACTCCTTACGTAGCAACACTGTTAGTTGCTAGTTATTTTAAATCAAGGTAAGCAAAATGATACCTTTGGAAAATGTAGTATTGTTATTTTGTCAAACTTAAAACAATTTTGTGGGGTATTATATTTACCAAACTGAATGTTTCATGCTAAAGTCCAAACACATTTATACTTGCTTTTGATAATTTCAATAATTTCAGGGTCCACTTGCGTCTCAGAGATAATTTAATACCGTATTTCTTTTATTTATTTTTAAAGATTTTATTCATTTATTTTTAGAAAGGGGAATGGAGGAAGAAAGAGAGAGAGAGAGAAACATCAGTGTGTGGCTGCCTCTCACGTGGCCCCCACTGGGGACCTGGCCTGCAACCCAGGCATATGCCCTGACTGGGAATTGAACCTGCGACCCTTTGGTTCGCTGCCCGCGCTCAATCCACTGAGCTACACCAGCCAGGGCCCTAATACCATATTTCATTTAATGTTCACTTCCATAGTCTGCTTTTGCCACACTTCCAAGATAGCATTCTAAGGTGATTCAGAAGAAATAACCTTCAAACACTCGTCTCCTCTGCCGGCTGGCCTCTTTGTATGTTCCTTAGAAGATACTGGACTGGTAAAAATAAAAGTTTCACTTTGTTAAATGGTTATCCTATCATCAGAAGATCAAAACAGACTATAGTCAATTTTCAGACCAATCAGTTGAATCTCCTTGGGTATAAATGGGCAATATGACAGCTAGTTGAGAGTTATAAAACTAAGGAATAATTTGTTTGGTTGAAGTTGCTGTGTTTGTAAAAATGGTGGTTTCTTATTATGATATTTAAGAATTAGGCTATGTAATCATGATGATATTCATAGATATGAGACGTGTTTGTAAAGATGAAGTTTTGCTTGCTGGAAATAATCATCCAACTCACTTCCAAATATTCACAAGTAGAATGCTGAGCATTATGCATTCAGCATGGGTATTCTTTTCTTTTTTCTTTCTTTAGTCGGAACTACCATGCTATGTCTTATTGAAAAGATTTTCAAGATCTTAATTGTGTTCAACTGGCCTCTTGGAAATGACTTAGGATATTTTTCTTCTAGTGAAAAAAAAGTCAGCATCAAGAATAACTCATTTCCAACAGTCCCAACTTCCCCCACCCCTCTGGGACAGCTGTAATGGCTTAAACAATTAAAAAAAAAATTAAAAAAGAGAGTAACTCATTAATTTGTCTCTAACAAGTTCTTCTGGTCATACTATTACATATGTAATGGGAAATATAAACACTCAGATTCCAAATTTTCTTTGGGAAAAGGACTGGGAAATGATATAATGAAGGCAGGCGAAAGGAAATGTGCCTATTTCTGAGTCTATCAATTTGTAGGAGTCCTATAAATTTGAACTAAACATCTAATTTACAAATTAATGAAATATAAAGAATAAATGAGGGAAGCTGAGCAATGAGGGTAAATTCTGCCCATATTAGTCAGGGTCTGATCAGGAAAATGGAAACCACTTTCAAGCAGAGAGGAATTAATGAAAGGAGTTGGCGAACAGCTTGGAAGGGTGGAAGAGCAAACTAGAAAAGGGTATGTTACCCAGAGATCAGCGGCCACCCCCGCTGCTGTCACTGCAGCTGCTGCTGACGGAATCCTGCTGCTGAACTGCAGCTGTTGCTTCCAGAGGCACCCACTCCAGGAAGTGAGAAGAGGAGACATTCTGGTTGAGTAGCCAAAGATCATAGATGAGATGTGGGCAGAGAGACTTAGAAGAGTGCTCTGATGATGAACTCTGAAATGAAGGTTCTGTATTTCTTGTAGATGAGAAGTGTAGACTCGGTGATGACCGAGACATAACACACTTTTACAGAAAATTGTTGAATCAAGGATGTTGTAGCTCATCTTAATAGCTCAGGGTGTTGATTGACTTTGATACTACAATCAGGACGCTCTGTTTCACTTGCACACGGCAGTTACACTTTGGTTACGAAATGCAAGCCTTATCAAATGCCCAATGTCTAATCTTTTCTTGGGGTTCCTCACTTTATATAATTCAAAGGATAATTCATTGGTTCATGAATTGGTTCTTGTTATTTATCCATTGCAACTGTTCAGGAGACAAGGAACTTCAGTACATCTTCGGAGACCAAAACATCTCTGAAATCCACATAACAGACTGGGCAGTCCTGTCTGCTGGTCCATTATGCCTCCAGTAACCCCTCTCTGAAACTCTCTCCTTCTGGGATTTTTCTTTTTTCTGTTTTATCTCATATATTGGTCCTGAAAAACGGGGGCGTACACCACACATCCCTGCTTACACTGGACCTAATATATCGGCATCAGAAACAAATCCTACGAAATTGATTTCCTACTTTCTTATTTTTTTGGAGGTGGCTAAGAGGTAGCTCTGTGTAGAACAAAGGAATCAACCATTTAAACTGGCACGACTAGTTGTGGAGAGCAGGACCAATAAAATGGCATTGGTGCAATCAAGATAGCATAAAGTATATAAAAAAAGTGGAGTCACTTGTGTCAACCAAAATGGCTGTCAGTCAGCCATGCCACTTTGGTTCAAGAGGGAAACTACCTGAGTCAGAGCAGATACATCTGGCAAGGAGACACACTTAAGATATCTGCACACGTGGTCAGAGCAGCCATGTCTGCAGAGCAGGACCACCCACAGATAGGCTCCTGGGCAAATTCCCCACTTGCCATTAGGGATGTGAAGCAGAACAGCTGTGTACCACCTATAGGCTCCTGGGCAAATTCCCCACCTGGTATCAAGGCTGCCAAGACATTTACCAAAAGGACGCAGAAAGGTGGAGTACACCACCCTCAAGGGTATAACTGAGGCAGGCTCCAGACCACTGCTGAGACAGCTGAGAAGCGCACACCAGAGTGCTGCTCCACATTACGCTGATCTCTCTTGGCATCAGCTGCCAGAGGCTCTGCCCTGCTGAACTGAGGACTTTGTCTGCCCTGTCGTCCAGCTGGCTCTGGAGATCCTTCCTTGCAAGACGCTGAAGACTCCCTTGCCCACTGTGCTGTCTCCTGGATCTGCAGACCGAGACTCTGGAACTTGGGTTCATTATCCCTCATGATTGCTGTGTGTGTGTTATATTTCTATTAGATTGTTAAAGTGTGAGTAGGATATTAATTTGTGTTGATGTTCTACTTTGAGCGAACCTCCATCCAATGAAAGCTGAGTGAGCAGCATAGTTACTGTGTATGACTCTTGTCTATTCCTTGGTGCCAGGCTGCTCAGCAGGCAGCTAGCTGAGCAGGTGTCCGGCTGACTTACAGGACAGGCTGTACCATGAACCTACTCTCATGACACTAGTTAAGCCAAATAAATACTTGTCTTATTTCCCCCTTTACTAATCAGATATTTTACAGAACTGAGTAATTAATTAAATTAAAAATGCCCACTTCAGCACACGACTTTATTCTACCCTTATTTGTTACTTGAAGAGTATTTTTATTGCAATGAGAAAATAACCAAAAACAGGTTTGTAAACAATTTGTTTTGTGTGACAAGATAACCACCAGAGCTTAATATTTTTCCAAAGATTCCTCCAAGACATGCTTGAAATGGAAGTCATTAGCATCTATATATTTTTTTATACCCTTCACTTCTGTACCACTTCTTACCAACTTCTCCAAGTTCCTAGACAGGCACTGCAGTCACCCAATAGAACAACAGAGCCAGGTAAAGGAAGACAGAATGTTTGTCTTTCCCCTACTTTTGCCTGGCTCTCTAGTTCTACTTGGTATTTTCAGTGCCTGTCTGGGGATACCTAGATCTCATCTGCATCGCTTTGGTGAAGGAAAGGAGCACTTTTGATCTACCATTATGGAAAATAGGAGCTATTATATTGTCATGACTCCAATTAAGAGGCTCTTTCTTTTGTGCAGTTAGTGGGGTTGGTTGTGACCTTGAAGGTCCATTGCAATTAGGGGAATAATAGAAAATTCTGGGTGTGTTTCATTCTGTTCTTAGCATGCCACCAGATAGTCAAATGAACATAACACTGTTTTTCCCAACTATATCTTAGAAATTGTTAGAATGTCTACATAATCTGAGGGAAAATTTTATCCGCTTTTGGACCAATATACA
Organism: Micronycteris hirsuta; assembly: GCA_004026765.1. Classification (NCBI taxonomy): domain Eukaryota; kingdom Metazoa; phylum Chordata; class Mammalia; order Chiroptera; family Phyllostomidae; genus Micronycteris; species Micronycteris hirsuta. The sequence goes on along the minus strand of PVJI01018428.1, from coordinate 15,440 downwards.
AGATGGAGTTTACTGTATGTGATGAGTCTCACAGTTTATTCCGTGAAGTTTGTAACTTGCCATGGGACTCCACAATCAAATGCCTGTGAGTGATGCATTGAGACAAAGTGTAATACATAAAAAGAAGATAGTCAGGAAGGCGGTGGTACAGGTCTGGAAATTTGTAGGGATGGACAGGCACAGGGTGGGGTAGGAAGTGGGTGGGTTAATATCAGAGGCTCCATCAGGCTGGTTATCTAGGAGCTTGGATTCCCAGTAATGGTTCAAGCAAGCATTTATCTATTTGTTACCTTATATCCAAGCCAAAGAGGCAAGAGAAGCAAGGCAATGGAGACTATATGTACATTCTCTGGTGTTATCTGTGAGAATTTTACATGAATAATTTGTACTACAGATTGTCCATTTCCAGGTAACTGAGACTTACCTGTTGAGAGAACAAAGTTAAGAAGGCATGCTGTATACATTTTATGCTTTCTGAGTCTGTGCTTTGACCTGATCTAAACTGTTACAGAAATAAATTACCACTGACATTTTGTTCTTAGTCACAACTCTGAAATCTTATTCTCTGTTCTTGAAAAAATTTTTGGTTTGGCAAATAAAAATTGGCAACTACTATCTATAAAAATCCATTCTCTTTGGGTGAAGTTGACAGCATCATTTAATATAAGTCTAGTTCTTCCACATAAGAGGGTCATGAAAATCAAGGAAGTCATTTAAAAATTTTCCTTTTTAGCATATGGTAGAAAATATTTTTAAGAAAAATATGATCATATCTGGATTTTAGTAGTAGGGACATAATCTTTTCTTAAATAAATGAGAATCTGTTATTATCAGTCTATCTCCTCTCTATGTAATCTGTAAAAGAATGTCTGCCAAGTATATTTGATTTTGGCCTAGAACGAGGGACGCACTCCATATTACACTCTAGGGCACGCACCACACGTGCACACACCATGCACACGTATCCACAACTCCTCTACGTTCTGTTAAGGAGAAAAGAGAGGCAAGACAGATGGTTGAGGGCCATTAGCCTGGTTTCCTGGCTCTTTGGTTGCGATTGGTAGCTTGAAAAAACACTTTACTAACATTTCTTAAACAAATAGATAAGCAATAAAGAAATGTATATGCCAAAACCCTTCATCAAATAATTTAAAGCAGATCGCACGACTCAGAAGTGTTTCATTAGAGCGGGGTTCTTTTCGCTAGGGTCCCAGAGTCTGTAACAGGCTGCCTCTGAGTTCAGCTTGAGTGAGCACCGGCTCCCCCATGGGGTTTCTCTTTGAACTTCCCTCTATTGCTGTGAGTGATGCAGAAATTGACAGGCTAATTCCCATAGCTAGTCTATATGCTATTTTTTTTTTTGACACACAATAAGACTATTTAAAAAGTGCACATTTAAAGAGATTGAAGTCATTTCCTGTGTGTTTTTGCATACATATACACATTTGTACTAGAAGATCATGGATAACTGTGTGCTCAGTTCTCCAACCCCTTCCATTGTTCTATAGGAATCTAGACAACAGTCATTTTTTCTCAGTTATAATCTGGTATTGGGAAACCCCAGAAAGCCCTCAGATATTTGCCTGTGTAGGCATGAGACAGTTTCCCAAGTTAGAATAGATCATTTCTCTGCGTATTTGCTTAGCTTTGTCAAAATGACTGGCCAGTGATGTGGAAATAGCCTGACATTATACCTTAATGATCACCTATTCAGAAATTAACTGCTATCCCTATTTCCCCAAGTTGTTTAAACACCAGTATAGCTCATACTTAACTATGTATTTTGTATAACGTAAATTCTACCTTTATTTCTAAGAATCACACCGTATTCAAAATCTCACCCTGTTTCATAAACCTTTCAGCAAGAATCTGTACAGAGCAGTGACATGCTGTTTTGATTATATCTCAGCTCATCCATTGAGGAAGCAGAAAAGTTTTTTCAGCAGATTTCCTGCAGGTGTGTCTGATTACTTGGCCTTCATTGTTTTAGTAAGATAAATGGAAAACTTAGGTCTTCATAAAATAAGGGCTGGTGGGAGAAATTCTACAATGAATTGTCTTAAAGAAGCAAAGAGTTCCCCATCAATCGAAGTGTTTATTCTAGACTCGGTGATTGCTGTTGGAGACATTTTGGAGGGATTGGTAATGCAGGATTGTAAGGCTTATAGGCTTGTACAGTTTTATCCAATTGGGAGATTCTGACTTAGATTATGTGAAAAGATGGACATATTAGGCCTTAGGATCTATTCAATTTTTAATGACATACACCTGGGTTGGCACCATGTAAGACTGGCATCCAATGTTCAACATTAGTACTATGACAGTTTGGGCTCAGCATGACAGTGACTTCAAAAAACTTTTACTGAATTTATTCTTCAGCTTAAAAACTTGAGTCACTATATTTAGCCTATTCTTCCTTTTTATGGGATGTCAAACTCTGGATTTGAAATTTGTTTGTTAAAATTTAATTTTGTTAAAATTTAATGCTCGAGAAATCCAGATAGTGTCAAGCATTAAATTCTTCAAAGAACTTCTAGCAATTCTTCATCTTCTTGAAATCACAGATTTTTTCAGACCCCACCCAGAAAAGTGCAGGTTGAATTTTATAGGCTCAGAGGGTTCACCTCAGATTAAGAATTCCTGTAAGGAAAACTGTCTCCTTTCCAAAGTCTAACATTTTCACATTTTAGGGACTGCCAGGTCATACCAATTAGTCCTCCAGTTAGTCTAATGAGACACTGAATCTCTTTGCACAAGTTAAAGAAGTAATACTCTTCCCTACCCAAAATAACTGTGTATCATGTTTCCCTGAAAATCAGCTCAGAATTGAAATGAAGTTTATAAAGCATAAAGGCAATAGAAGAAATCACAGAGTAAAAAAAGCCAGTGGATGACTACATAAAAATGAAAGGCTGTTCATTAAAGAACACCATAAACAAGATTAAAATGAAAATGGGAACTTGGGTAAGGGGGACATAATTGCAATAAACATTTAGTATTTAAATGACTTTTAGAAATCAACAAGAAAAACCTTAAAAACCTATTACCAGCGATGTTGGCTCTTGGTTCTTAAATTTGGCAAAGAAAGAATTCAGAGCCAAGGACTTTAGCACAAAAGAAAGTCTATTTAGCGTGCAAAGCAAAAGTACACTGGAAGAAAAGATTCTGGTGGGCTGCTCGGAGAGCTGCCTCGGCATTGTAGGAAGAAGGTTTCACAGAGGCATTAGAAGTGAGCCAGTTGGGCTGCATGGGCTCTGGAAAAAAGTTACAAAGGCAAAAAGAAGGCCCTTGAGAGAGGTTCAGGGGGTTAGCCTGGGGTGGGCTGCTGCTGCCTCCTGCTCTCCCTCATTGCAAGTCTTGTGGGACACTTAGAGCTTAACAGAAAAGCAAAGATACAGGCCTGAAGAAAGATGGTGTAGGCATGCTCTAGAGAAAGTGTGTGTGCTGGGTCCTTTGCCTTAAGGGATTTTATTCGTTTTCTAAAGGAAGGAAGGTTCTGGGGAGGATCTCAATGGAATGTTTATCAGCTTCCCAGGTGTGTCCTTTAATATGCTGATTCATCCAAATGAGCTTAACGGGTAGGGTTGTGGTCCCTACTGACTTGTTGGCTCTAGGGTAGGGGGTCATTGGTCATTGCATCTGGTCCTGATGCCAGCCATGGTGTTGCTTCATGTGGTTTTGCTGCTTTCTGGGCCTGGAACTGAAATACAACTGAGGCTTAGATATTATCTCTGGTTTTCTTATGGGAGTGGTGGAGCAAGGGGGAAGGAGGCAGGTGAGTCAGGGTGCTGGATGCGGCCAGTTTGAATCAGCTATCTATCTCAGATTTCCCATTCTACTTGTCAAGGAATTTTTCTAGCATCTTACTATCCTGCCTCAAACCAACATAACGAATGGCCAAAGTATATGAAAATACAGTTCTTTCACAACAGTTATTGAATGATTACAATGTGGCAGACATGGAAGGTCTTGGAACAAGCATCCCTGTCCTCAAGGCGCTTAATTGACAATCAGTGAAATGCAAATAGCCAATTAACATGTGAAAACTGCCTAACTTCACTTCATAATCAAAGAATTGCACAAAATCATTGAGGAACAACATTGGTCATTCTTTTTAGTAGGGGTGAAAAGGGATACTGAACGTTATTGAGGAGATAAGAAACAGATGCTCTTATCTATTGCAGGTAAAATTTCCACAGTGGCAACTTTTTAGAAAGTATTTTTGCAACATGTATTAATAGTTTCCAAGAGTGCATACTCTTTGATCTATTTCTCTTCTAAGAATCTGTGCTGAAGAAGAAGTTAAAAACTCAGACAAATAGTTACATACAAACTCCATTGCAGTGTTAATCATAACCTCAAAAAACTGGGAATAACCTAAATTCTATTTAAAAATATATACCATGGTCCAAATTGTGTTAAAATAGAATATGTACTTTGAAAAAAACTAATAGAGAAAGCATTGTGATTATATTTTTTTTTGCACTTTATTTCTAAATTTTCTATTAATATTTTCTAATAAAATGTTATCATATGGTATTAGCGATAATTATCTCAGGCTGCTGAATTTGGGATGATTTTTATTTTCTTCTAAAAAAAATTTGTTTTCCAAGTTCTATATAGTGAGCATTTTTATATGTTTTATACATCCAGAGGGTTAAAACAGTATTTAAAAACACACCTTGACTGCAAGAATATATTGAAATTATTTTTCAAATGCCCATCAAATTATAATAATTCTATGGATGCAAGAGAAAACTAATCCATGTAGAAGAGACATCTGGTAGAATGAGTTGTCTTTAGAACCTGCCATTATTTCTTGATAACATCCATGGGATTTTGATTCATTGAAAAAAAAAGACAGAACTGAGTATTTTCCACTCAATATCTAATGTAATTTTGAAAAGGTTATTCTTTGGACTTTCAAATGTTCTTAAAATGTACTAGGCATTTTTGAAGTTCAGCAACTGGTTTACAGGATGCAAGCTTTAGGTTAAGTACTTGCATTATTTATTAAATATTGTTCTCATAGATTTGCATTAAGGCATTTGAAACCACATCAAATCTTTTGATTCCTTTGTTTATATTTTTTTCACATTAAATGTTCTGGAATGCCAATCAGTTGCTTTTCAGAAAACTTTAGGTACAATTTAATTTAAAATGTCTGCAAGTATTTTAATACACTAGTGATATGCCAGTGCTTTCTTACTACATTTAGAATAAATACATGAAGAGGCTTAAAGAGGTCTATAAGTCATCTCAATCACAAAAGTCTTTTCATAGCTTATGTAAGAAATCTTTCTATTTGTTAATATCTAGATATGTATCTTTCTACAGCCATATGCAACTGTGACTACGATTATAAATATGAACATACATACATGACACATGTACATGGACGCACACTCCAACATTCCTTCAAATATTCTCTCTCCTTTATGTTCTCATCAATCAGTTCATTGATTCCATCAATTTAATGCTTCCTGAATACTTGCTATGTGACAGATACTTAAGCACCACTAGTACCAAGGCACATCAGATACAGTCTTGGTTTGAGGAGCTTACAATGTAAGGGGTGAGACCAGTGCGCAAATGCCATTACTGATTATGCTGTGACAGATGGAGCTACATTTAAATTGGGTCTCAAGTAGTAGGTAGAGAGGAAAAGGATATTCTAGATAGCAGGAATGGCACTAAAAAAGCATGGATTTGTGTATGTATACCCCGTGTGTAGGACTGACTAAATTGTAGGGCAGGTAGAGGAGAATGGCCACTGGGTTTCAATAGCGAAGGGCTTTGTACACCAGGCTATATCTGTGTCAGTCACAGGGGTCTGACGTACAACTATTATCAAGCCGTTCAAGGCCAAGGGCCCTTTGGATACCTGTCAGATCCAGTGATCCCAGGACTTTCCATTTTGGTACACAAATAAGGTTAACTCTGAATGCAATCCTCCATTCCTGCTGAAGAAGTGCTTTGCCTAAGCCACAGGTGGCAAACACAAGGCCCGAGGCCAAATCCAGCCCTCCACCTTGTTTTATCCAGGCCTGGCACCTTGTTTCTACCCAACGGCAGTGCTGAGTTAAACTGGTAAGGAGTAGTTACACTTATACAGTCCTAAAATTACATTCGGCCCTTTGAAGGCAACTGGGAGGCTGATGTGGCCCCTGGCGAAAATGAGTTTGACACCCCTAGAAACCCATTTGTCTCTTCAGGTGTTTGATTCTTTCAGGGTTAAATAGTAAACAACACTCTGAGTGCTTTCACAAGACCTCCTCATTGGCAATGACCCGGGAAACCTAAGCTCTGTTAATAAGCGGTGAAGGCCTACTCAGACTGGCAACAGGGTCAAAATGTTAATTGCTCTCCAATAGCCACATTTTTTCTCTCTCTTCATTTGCTCTTTCACCTCTTGAGAGACTTTAATGGAGTTTGAATTTTCCTTACTGCTGAGACTCCTGTGGTGTTAAAACTAAGTTAGCCCTTTGCCTGTCTCCTAGGCTGCTATGATCTCAGGCATCGTTGGCTTCTCTCCCTTTCCAAGTTAATTATATTCAGTGTGAGCTTGAATTTCAAATCCATCTGTTTTTCCATAGCTGTAGATAGTTTATTTATATCTACTCTCTTAAATAGAAAAGAGATAGAACAACAGTTTTCTCATACTTTAAATATTTTGAGTTCAATGCAATTGCCATTTCTTTTAGAATGAAATAAATGGGAGAGAATTTATTTCACAGCTGCTTTCTAATCACTGACAAAAAACTGTCCAGTACAGTAAGGTATGTCTCTGTTACTCTCTTCTCTAGTCACTCATCATAACTTATACTTATGTATTTGTTGGTGTGTGAACATTTTATGCTAAATGGACTGTAAACTCTGTAATGGCAGAAAAAAGATTTTCATCAATCTATATCTGGAATATGCTAGGTGCTCAATAAATATTTGTAGAGTGAAGGAAGAAAGGAATCAAGATTTATAATAACCATAATATTTTAGATGCTTATAACTTTTTTTTTATCACCGAGGACCATTTTATTAATTTTTATTTTCATGGATTCTATTTCACGTGGAATGAATCGCCTCAAATCTTATGGCCTAAAACAACAATTTATCATTGCCCACAATTCTGTGGATTGGTTGGGTGGGTCCTCTGTTGCTTTCACCTCAGTCACTCACATGACTGTGAATGCTGGACTGTCGGCTGAACTGAAATGTCCACCAGGGTCTCACGCACATGTCTGGCAGCTGGTGTCGGCTGCTTGCTGGAATGCCTCAGTTCTCCATGTGGCCTGTCGGTCTCCAGTAGGCTAGACTGGCTTTCTCACATAGTGTCTCAGTGTAAGACCCCAAGAGGGCAACGGCAGAAGCTGTGAGATTCTTAGGTCTAGACTTTGTGGAATGCACACAATATCACTTCTGCCAGAATATAATGGTCAAAGGAAGTCACGAAGTCAGCTTAGATTCAGGGATAGGGAGATGAACTCTACTGCTCAATAGGAAGGACTACAAAATATTGTGCCTCTGTTTTTCAATCTATTAAATATTTTTAAGTGATGATAATGAAGATGATAGGGTGATACTGAAAGTACTAAGTGACACCAGCAAAGCAGTGTTCTAAGTACCTTAAGTGTTTACATCTCACACAAAAAGTATGAAGTGGGTAATATCATCATCCTCAATTTATAGATGGGAACTAAGGGTTAAAATGGTTAAAAACTTGCTCAAAGTCTTGCAGCTAATTGCAGTAAGTTGCAGTTTTGTGATGCAAACACAGGTTGACTGACTTTGTAGCTTGTAGTTTTCCTCTCCCTCCCTTCTCTGTACTCTTTATGCAGTAAATTAATCCCTGCTGTCTGTATTATGCTTTTCCATCTCAACATCAATGCTGATGTAACTAATGACACAAAACTACTACACTGATGATTTTATGAAACCAGAGATTATTGTTGTGGCTGGGTGGCGAATAAGCAATAGAGGTAAATAAGTAAGTAGATGTTAACTACTACTATTAGCCTGATTTTGATAATTGTTAAGAGAGTGCATTCAGCTCTTTTACTTTCTAAAATTGATTTAAGAACAGAGAGAATCTTGATTTAATGAATAAAGATTGCAGCTGGTTCTCCTCCTTCGTTCCTATGTCAATCAATAACTTTCCTATAGGCTAGAAATCTCAAAATCATTTTCTCTCCTTCCTTCTTCCTCAATCTGTGGAACAAACTTTGCTTTTGGAATGTTCCTCTGGTTTTTTTTTTTAAATGTTGCTATTTGTAGCCTTTTTTTTTTTTTTTAAAGATTTTATTTATTTATTTTCAGAGAGAAAGGAGAAGGGAGGGAGAAAGAGGAATGTATGGTTGCCTCTCACATGGCCCTCACTGGGGACCTGGCCTGCAACCCAGGCATGTGCCTCGACTGGGAATCGAACCGGGACCCTCTGGTTCCAAGCCCGCGCTCAATCCACTGAGCTACACCAGCCGGGCTGGAATGTTCCTCTGGTTTTGCTCCTCCTTCCCATTTCCATTGGAAATACCTTCCTGCAGCTCAAAGTGCAGTCTATGGACCATCAACCGGGAGCTTGTTAGAAATGCACAATCTTTCGACTGTATCTAGACCTACCAAATCGGAATCTGCACTTAAAAAAATAGAATATAAGTAAGTCAGAAATAAAGAAACATTACAACTAATACTACAGAACTACAAAGGATCATAAAACACAATTATTGGACAATCATGTGCCAATAAATTGAACGGAAGAAGTGAATAAGTTCTTAGAAATATATAACCTACCAAAACTTAAGCAAGAACAATTAGGAAACTTAGCAGACCAATAACAAAGAGGAAACTAAATTTGTAATAATTAAAAAAAAAAAACCCAATATAAAACAGCCCAAGGGTTCATGGGTGAATTCCACCAAACATTCAAAGAAAAGTTAATATTAATTCTGTTTAACCTCTTCCAAAACACAGAAGAGGAAGGAACATTTTTAAACTCACTTTATAAGTCCAACATCACTCAGATACCACACAAAGACACCACAAGAAAACTACAGGCCAATATCTCTAATAAACTTAGATGTAAAAATCCTCAATAAAATACTAACAAACTAAATTCAATAGCACATTAAATAGATCATATGCCATGAACAAGTGGAATTTATCCCTGGGATGAAAGGGTAGTTGAATTTATAAATCAATTGATATCATATACCACGTTAACAGAATAAAAGATGAAAAACCCACATAACCATCAGAAAAGGGATTTGGCAAAATTCAGTATAAATTTAAAGTAAAAACTCCCAACAAAATAGGCATAGAAGAAATTTACATCAGCACAATAAAGGTCATATATAAAAATCCCATAGTTAACATCATTCTCAATGATAAAAACTGAAAGTTTTTCCTCTAAGATTTAGTACAAAGCAAGAATACCCTCTCTTTCTATTTCTACTCAACATAGTATGGGAAGTCCTAGCCTGAGCAATTAGGGAAGAAAAAGAAATAAAAATTAACCAAGTTAGAAAGGCAGTAAAATCATCACTGTTTCCAGATGACAGGATGATATATGTAGACAACCTTACGGACACAATGAAAAGCTATTAGAATTAAGTGAATTCAGTTAAGTTGCAGGATACAAAATCAACATACAAAAATCAGTGGCATCTCTATACACTAACAATAGACTACCAAAAAATTAAGGAAACAATTCTATTTATAATACCAATTGAAAGAATAAAATAAAAATAAACTTAAGCAAAGAAGTGAAAAGCTTGTATACTGAAAATCATAAAACAGATGAAGGATACCAAAGAACAGATAAAAAGAAACACATTCTGTGTAAATGGATTGGAAATATTAATATTGTTACAATGTCTATACTACCCAAACTGATTTATATATTCAGTGCAGTCCTTATCAAAATCCCAATGGCATTATTTACAGAAATAGAAAAAAATCCTAAAATTTATATAGAAATACAAAGAACCCTCAAAAGAAGGTGAACTTGAACAAGAGCAAAGCCAGAGTCATTGTATTTTCTGATTTAAAGCTCTATTAAAAAGCTACAGTAATCAAAATGGTACAATACTTGCATAAAGACAGACATATAGACCAATGAAACAGAATAGAGAACCCAGGAACAAATCCATGTATCTATGGTCATCTGATCTTTGGGTGTGAAGAATACATTATGGGGAAAATATAATCTCTTCAATAAATAGTGTTGGGAAAACTGGATATCCACATGTAGAAGATGAAATTGGACTCATCTCACAGTGTATATAAAAATCAACTCAAAATAGATTAAAGATTTAAATGTAAGACCTGAAACTATAAAACTACAAGAAGAAAACATGGGGGAAAATGTTGACTTTGGTTTTGACATTTATTTCATGGATTTGATACCAAAAGCACAGGCAACCAAAGCAAAAGTAGACAAGTGGGATTGCATCAAATTAAAATGCTTCTGAACAGCAAAGAAAACAAACAACAGAGTGAAGAAATAACATGTAGAATGGAAGAAAATATTTTCAAACCATGTATCTGATAAGGGGTTAACGTCTTAAATATATAAAGAACACAAATAACTCAATAGCAAGAAAATAAATAACCCTATAAAAAATGGGCAAAAGACCTGAATAGACATTTCTCCAAAGAAAATGTACAAATGACCAACAAGTAGAAGAAATGCTGCTCAACATCACTAATCATTAGAGAAATGCAAATCAAAACCACAGTGAGATATCAGCTCACACCTGTTAGGCTGTTATCAACAAGACAAAAGGAAGATGTTGGCGAGGATGTGAGCAAAGGGACCCCTTGTACATTGTTGGTGGGAAAGTAAATTGGTACAGCCATTATGGAAAATGGTGGTTCACTAAAAAATTAAAAATAGAACTACTATATGATCTAGCAATCTTATTTCTTAGAATATATCTAAAAGAAATGAAATTATTATCTTGAAGAGATATCTACACTGCACTTTCCTGTTCATTACAGCATTATTCACAATGGCCAAGATTTGGAAAAATCCTAAATGTCTAACAAATGAATGGATAAAGAAAATGTGGGACACACACACAGAGAACTGAGGGGCAGGGAAAAGAAATATCATTAAGCCTTTAAAGGGAGGGAAATCCTACCATTTGTGACAGCATGGATAAACCTGGAGGACATCATGCCAAGTGAAAGAAGCTGGGCACAAAAGTACAAATACTGCATGATCTCATTTATGCGGAATCTAAAATACTCAAACACATAGAAACAATGAGGACAACGGTGGCTGCCAGGCTAGGAGGAGGGGTAAGTAGGGAGATGTGGGTCAAAGGGTACAGAGTTTCAGTTAGGCATGGTCCAATGTTCTGGAGATCTCATGTACAGCATGGTGATTGTAGTTTACAATGCTGTATTGTATGCTTGAGGTTTGCTGAGAGGATAGATCTTAGGTGTTCTCACCACAAAAAGTAAGTAAAATAAATAAATAAAATGGTAACTATAGGGACGGATGTGTTAATTAGCTAGACTGTGGTGATCACTTCACAATGCATACATGTATCAAAACATCAAGTTGTACATCTTAAATATATAGAATTCCTGCTTGTCATTTATACTTCAATATAGCTGAATAAAATTATTCTCTTTCAAAACTTGGAAAAAATCTGAATTTTAACAATATCCCCAAGTGATACACATGCATTATTAAGTCTGAGAAGCACTGGCACAGTGGATAAGAGCATCAGGCTGGGGTTTGAATCCCTTGTTAGCTATATAACCTTAGGCAAGTTACTTGACTCCTATAAAATGTTGACAACAATAATTGTATGTAGCTCTGAGAGTTGGTGTGCGGATTGCATGAGATTGTACTCAATGTCTGGCACATTGTATGGACTCAACAAGGTAGATAAATGTGTACAACTTAAATGTCATTGTCCTAGTTGGAAGAATTCTTTCCTCCATCTGGACTTTTGTGATAACTCCCTGCCTGCTTTTCCTGTCTTAGGCTCTTCCCATTCAGCGCCAGTTGTTTTCAATAGCAAAGATCTGACTGTGATACTGCTCTCCTCAAAAAAAATCCAAGGCATCTCATTGTATTTACACGTGTGAGCCTCTTACTGCACTTATAAGCTGACTTCTTGGCATGAAAGCCTCAGTCATGAAAATGATACAGTAGAAACGGAAGATTTGAGCAAGGAGCTTCAAAACATTGCCCTTGTTCTGACAATAAACAGCTATTTGACTTTGTTTACCATCTTTGGGCTCCAATTTCCTAATCCATACAATTAAGTAGTTTGATTGATAGTTTTACCAAGATCTTTTACACTTAGTATTGATGAGGCTGGAAATTAATCCAAGTCTACTGACACACCAGGAATTCCAGAGTTTTCTACACAATATTTAAAATCGAGGAGAGGAAACTCGTTCCTTATTTCTCATTCATGAAAATATTTTTTTTAATTGTTTGGGGTCAATTCTACATATGATATTTTAAATAGCTGTTATTAAAAAGTGCCTCATATTAACTATTCTACTAGCAAAAGATAAAACTTGTTTTGAATTTTTTCAGAGAAATACCAAATGTTTCAGTTCTATAAATTAAGAGCAACACATTTTCTTTTTATGTGCTACAGAAACAACTGTATTCCCAATAAAAATTATGCAGTATTTTAGAAATGTTTTTCCCTTTGATTAGGGGGTGACTTTATACTTTAAAATAGGTTTCTGATAGATGAGCGCACCTTCGAAGCAGCATCCCAGAATTACAGTCCCCCAAATGGTGCGATGAATCCCAAGACAGCTTTTCATTCTCAAGAAATTGAAAGCTTTATTTTCAGGATGTAAGGTTATGTTTTTCCGTTATGTTTTAACATTATGTTTTGTAAACGTTACGTTTAGTTGTTAAGGTAGCAAGTACTTGTGGCTTTGTTGCTACAGAAATACAATATATTTCAAAATCATTCACATTTTTTCTCAATCCTATGCCAGAAAATAAGTAAAATATTTTGTGAGGTGTTTAATCAATTTTGATTCTTTTATATGATTCATTTACATGTTTGAATTTGGGCATTTATCGGTAGTGAAGAAATCACCTGGTGAAGAACTCTTTCACTGAGTGATAGAGATAAGGACATTGAATTTGAGAAGAAAGTGAACCGATGAGTTGTCAACATTGCTTTTCTTCTTAATTCTGTGGTGCGCATTTTCTCACATGCTCGTCTTTCTGAAATTAGGTACATCTTACTAATAATGTAAAGGTTAATGTTGTATTTTTTTTCTCAGAGGAAATCCTTATTCTTTGTTCAGGAGAAAAGATATTAAAGAAATATAAACTCAGAAAACCTTAAGAATAGTAGCTACAAGCCAGAAGTATGTAAATTAATATACAAGCAATTTTTATTCATTGATGTATGTTAATCAATCAAAATTTAAATGAGGCGCCTAAAACTGAATAAGCATAGAGGAAGAATACAGTTACGATTTATGTAATGACAAATACCCAAGTATTAATTAGATATGTGAAACTGATCATTAACTTCTACTGAAAGTAAACATGTATGCGTATCGTGGGCAAAAATACAAAACACGTAGAGAAACCCTGTCAACCACCTCTGCCAATCTACACATATACACTTATGCACAGAAAAGCTACTGCAAGGCACTAAGTGAGTTTAATAGTCACCTTTAAAATTCTTTGCACTTTGATTAAATTTCTTTACAGCTCTTAATAAATATAAATTAAAATAATTCACTGATGAATTTATATATTGGATTTATTGGAGGCCTATTGGAAATGCTATTAGCAAAATGTCTATTGGTTTGACACCATTTAAATCTTTATAATAACAATATTTCCTTATTAAAAAAAACAATGGGGATAAACTCTTCAATTGCTCTTCAATTACCAGGTGATAACAGCAGTTTATGACCCACTGTGTTGTCTTCCGACGCCACTGAACTCCTAGTGGTGCTCTGTAGGGAAGTGAGAATGCAGGCCCTTGAAGCTGCAGCCATGACACAGCCTTTGATCAAAATTATAAGGAGCATCCAGTCTCTGCGTAGCTCTGCAGACGTCAGTTCCAGAACTAAAATATCTAAGACGTGACCTGTTCGTAGTTTTCAGGTTGTTCATGTGACTTTTCATCCAGCTATGCATTTAGATACTACCTTGCTCCAGAAAACACCTCTGAAAGATCTGGAACATTGGGTTGCAAGTCAAGTGTCTGACATTTGAGATATAAAAATGGAGATTAGGTTGTTTAAAAACGTGGTCTCTGTGACTTTTATATTAAGGGCTGATGAAAAATCAGGTTCTGATGTCCTTACAGCAAGCAGCTTTATGTATTTAGAAGGATGTGGAATTACAGATTTCATTCACAGACAAAATAACAAGACTTACCTTTGTTGAGAATACAGGCTTTACAAGCATTATTTTTCTTTTCTTACTGTATCAAAATGCATGTTTTATACAAGCCAAAGGAGGAAAAGATAGATACGTAAAACATACATGAATATCCACAAATTTAAGGGCTAAGTTACTTTCTGCACCCTTGAGCAAACATATTGAACCTAAAAAGAATGTATCTAAGTGTTTGCTTAACACCCTGAAGAATACTCTTATTAAAGTAGAGATGCTGGTTTTTATAATTTGTAGGCATGAGAACAAAGCTAAATGCAAAAGAATATGCTTAAAACCATCAACTCATTTCTTTCAGACTTTGGTTCTTTCCTTGTGGGGCTGTAGGGAAAAGAACCCCCACCTCCCAAATTACATTCGTTCCCTTCATAATGAGGTACAGGCTGCCAAGATATTTCAATAAAAACGCAAATAGTCAGGCCTGGATTCAGCCCTGTTCTTATGCAGCTGTGCAGCATTAGGCCTACCCCTTAACCTTTCTGAGCTTAGGACACTGAGGCAGTACTTATTCACAGGTTTGTTACATGCAATCTTAAATGTTGCATATTCAGGATGTGGTAACGGTTATGCTGACAGGTAAAGCTGATTGTTGAAGGCTTTAGATTGGACCACGTGAGATTGACATTTTTGTGGATAAAAAATAGCCAAAGTTAAGTCCTCTCCCAGGAACCTCAAGGGCATTGTTACATTGAGGCCAAAGTATGGACGGCAAGGTCAGATTCCTTGGTGAGTTTTCAGTCAATGGTCATGGACGCCCATTTTTGCCAGCGATTAGCGTATAATATGCTGCAATAACATCCATTACCGTGGAGTTGGGTATCTTAGACTATCCGTTCCCTACTTTCAAGTACAGGTAAATATTTTATGTCTACTAAAGTTAGCATATCACACTCATTGCACTTGAATGGTTACGTTTCTGTTCCATGCTACTAAGACTCACAAGTACGTGAGAATAGACACAAATCCACCATTTCACCCATCCTTCTAATAATACCAGTAACTTAGACAAGCTGTCAAGATGACCAGCGATCCATGT
>PVJI01018427.1:0-33390 GCA_004026765.1 Micronycteris hirsuta | reverse complement strand
GTGCATGTTCTATGGAAAATTCGTACCTCAAGTAACTAGCCTAGAAATCAAAGACAGCACTATGTCAAGCCAGTGTGCAAGATCAGAAACACAATGCTGCCGATGCAGTTAGTATACAGAAAGACTACGCAGCGGTTAGAAAAGGGCTGGGCCACATGACTGAAACAGTTGCAGTGTCCTGCACTGACATTCTAGAACAGAAAACGGGGAAGGACCAGAAAATGTACTTCCTGCCAGAAGAAAATCGAGGCGATCACAGGCCCTGAGCTCCCAGCGGTCTGACCAGCTGACTCATGTGCTCCTGGACCTTCCTCTTTAAGTCTACAGCATTGTAGCGCTGCAAGCCATTTGCAGTCTAGTGTGTAAATGGGACGACCACGTGCAGATACTTCACTCTGCCTCCCATCCCACAGCTACAAGGAACAACTTGGCTTCGGCTATAAAATCTGTGGCCTCTAGGCATCTTCAGTAAAAATATGAACAAGCCCAAAATTTGTTCCCATTTTCTTGAGAAATAAACTTTATAAAATAACTAAAGATAGCTATCATGATTATTCAGTTTTGTCCGAAGGCAAAACAATGTTTTCTGTAAGTATACTGAATAAACATATAAATCTATGTCCTTAACAAAATACTGTCAGGCCAATTTGAACCTTTTCATAACTAGCTCCTGAAAAAAGTACTGATAATTGTGAGCTGCAAATAATCACTACAATTTCATCATGCCTGGTTATTGTGAATTTTGGGGTCAGGTTTGTGTCTGAAGTTGCTATACAGCTGGATTTGGCTACTTTGCATTAATTCACACAATAAATGCCATTTAAGAGGAAACGGCAGCTCTATCACGATAAAATAAAAATGAAAACAACTGAGAGGTATACAGGAAACTTGTCTTAAATAGTTTTAAATAACATATGATGAAACCTTAGAGAATAAGAACTACAATTACCACAGTCTAAATCTTAAATTGTTAATGCAGGAATTATCTGCAGGACTAGCAAGTCGCTTGGCAATCACGCCAAGGCCTTGCGGGGCGGGGGCACTGCAAGTGCCTGGCACAGCAATTTCTTTCCAGGTGGGTTAAACAGCCCCAATTTAAAGTGTTATTAAACGGTATTGGAAAGTTATTTTACTTAACATATAAACTGCATAAAATAAGTTAAAAGGAGGGAGCAGGGAAAGGTTTTCTGGTATAGACGATGCAAACATACAACTTCCCCTTATCAGTAGTAGTTCCATGAATGACCGTTTTACCCATGAGAGAACATGAAAGGCTGACAGAGGATCAGAAATTTCCCTTATAAATAGAAACAGGATTCAAGAAATGAAATTTCAACATCGTTTCCTCCCACAATGCAACTCTTCGACTATCTGCAACTCTTTATCATAAACGTAAATAAAAATTGCATCTTAAAAATGTTTCTACACCCTTAAAGTTCAACAAAAAAGTCATCAAACAATTGAGAAGAAAAGCACTCCTTTGTAGCAATTTCATAAAATAATTTTCAATTCACAAAACATCTGCTTACTGGCAAAACCAGCAACCCTTGTGGAGGGTATGGGCATTAACACTTGGCCCTTCTGAGGTATAAATGCAGCCATATTTGCACTGAGTATATAGTCTATAACGTACGCCAGCAGTCTAAACGTCTGCATAAAACTGGGAGTGATGTCATCCTGACTGACTGAAAACTTACTTTCATAACTTTTTGTAATAACAAAGGTTAAATAATTTTAAGAGAAAAGATATACTTTAGCCCAGTAAAGCCAGAAGAAATCTAATTTCTAACCAATGTGAACAGTTATTACATTGAAAAAATGTTTAACATTGCATATTGATTTAAAACAAAAGGTGAACAAGGAAAACACATAAATATTTAAATTCAGCAGGACACCACAAAAGCATACTATAGATAAGTGTGAAATCAGTCAAACTTTCCAAAAGAGAAAATCCTTTTAATCCTTTACCAAGTCTCTGTGAAAATAGTATGCTTACAATACAAGTGAGAAGGGAGCACCTAGAATACCCCCCAGAGGCCTGCTACGCCATTCCACAGTGCTGCCCATCTCCGGTGCGTGGATGGCCAGCCAACGACAAGAAGTCCGTCTGACAACAGTCCCGTAATCTCTTTCACCACTGCTGCCAGCTGAAGTCGTCATTGCTTCCAAAGACCAAGAAAAAGCCCAGTATAGTGGCAAAGATGACTGTGTTTCCTGTGAGAACAAGTGCACAAGCTCCCCACGCAATCTACAGAAACGAGATGTAAATACTCAGTTAATAGACATAGGAAAACCAAAGGAAATGAAAAGCAAATCAAGGCTCTAGTCATATGCCAATCATAATCTAAAACAAGTAAGACTTATAATAGTAACTTCCACATTATTGAACACTGAATGGTACTTCTATATCGCTGTTTGTATTGATCTCTGGTTCCTTTAAAAAGACAAAGTCACGGGAAGATGATTATTCAAAAGCAAGTTGGACTTCTGGGCTATGAGGAGGCAGCATAGAATTCTACAATTTTCTGTTTATAAAGAAATTGGCTCCAACTCTTCTTTAGCGAATCTAAAATTTTATTTAAAGCATCAGAGGTGAAAACACACTCATGCACATTCTTGTAAAGGGGCAAGAGGAGTGACCACCCTCTCCACGGGGAAGGGTGGCCCGCCCCTTCTTCTCTGCCTCCTGGGAGACGGAAGAGTGAATGTGGTTGGGGAGTTTGGGAGGAAGAACCAAGTATAAATAACCTGTCTTCTCTTTTGTACTTTCCCACCTGCAAAGAACCCAAGATCTCCTTGGACCTTCATGTTTCGAGCTGTCCAGGGCAGGCCTGTGGCTGTCCAGTGCTGGGCTGATGAGCTGTCCCCACGCCCAATTCCGACACCGAATTCTGAGCCTACGGTGCTGCAGACCCGAGCCATGCTCTCCAATGTAATTTTTACCAGTTAGCAACAACAAGAGTTTTTTAAAATCTCTATCCTCGAGGCTCCCATGTGTTTTATCTCTTTTTTCATGTTATTTTAACAAAAACTTCTTCCTGAGAAAACCTTTACAGTAGTGAAGAATGTATTCACTTACCAGGTGTGCTCGGGCAAATACAATAGGGAGTCCAAACGCTGATACTACAATGCCTGTTGTAAGAAATATGGCGAGTTCCTTACAAGCATTACTCATAGCGTCTGTGTCGTCCACTAGTCTTCTCGCTATGCAGTATGGGATAGGTGAAAGGATGTAAAAAAACAGAACAAAGAGGGGCCAGTATTGGCTAGAAAAAGAAAAATAAGTTAATGTAGTTTTTGCTATGTCATTTCCTTACACATAAAATATGCTTTTAAAAAATAAGTACCAAAGGAATATTGCAATGTATAGAACGTGATCCAGCTTAAAAATAAGCTATAACCTGAACACTACAATGAGGAACATTTAGAATCACAGTGTTCCTAATGGCAATTATGATATAATTAGTGAAATATTTCTTATATTAAAAGAAAATGCTATAAAAATTGTAACAGTTGGAACCATGGCCCTAAATTTAAAATATTTTCATTTTAGGTTATAAATAAAGAGGCATACAGAAAATAGGGATGTTATTGCAGTGAGTTTTAAAATTCATAATTCATGCCCTTAACTTCAATGGTATTCTGCCTTAGCATAAAGCTGGAACGCCTCCAAACTCTTCTTAGGTCACTGGGAACTCCCACTATACTGAAATCAAAATAGGGAAAATGACCTGAAAGTAACATCGAAAACTTTCAGCTAGAATATAGAATTTATCACAATAAAAATAGATGGCTTTTAGTTTATAGTCTAGCTATTGTAATGCCGTTTCCTCGTTATGCTAATATAACTATAGTTAACATAACCTAAGTACCACCGAGGAAAACAGTGACGAGTACGGGGCCTGCTCTGTACTGCTTTTGCAAATTCTTTAGAGTCCATAATTATTTCACAATGAAAAGTTAAAAAAGAATAGACAGCCTTTAAAATGACCATAAATAAAATATACATCAGAGTGCAGATTTACTTATATTTACAGGCTTTTGACAAGCCAAGATTATCTACGTTTTTACTAAAAATCTCTTCTTAAATATTTTGAGAATAGAAAAAATTACAAATGAACATATGCTTAAGAAAAAAAAAATTTAAACAATAGAAAAGCACAAAAAGTGGAAAGTCGAGATGCCCGCATCTCCCATTTTTTCCTTTCTGACTCTCCTTTTGAGCTCTTTGTGGATCCCTCCACACTCACATGCAGAACAACTTCAAACATGTAAATGAAACACTGCACTTTTTCACTCAACGATTCAGCTCGAATTTTACATATTAGCAATTACAGCTCTTCCTCCTTTTTAAGACTGCCTCATGTTTCTGTGGATGGATGTGCCATAATTTCACTATTTTCTTTTCGCTAGACCTTTGGGATGCTTCCAGCTTTCCCTGTTCATATAAACAAGGTTGCCCTGAACATCCATACTCTCCCCCAACGATGCGTCTCTGCAAATACCTGCACATAAGATTTCTGTGAGAAATTCCAAGAAGTGAAAAGATGAGTTCGAAGAACACACATTTTGAGAGCTGCAGGCAAACTGGCCTCCAAAAAGACTGCTCTGATTTGTTTATCCCTTCACTCACAGTACATGACACTGCCTGTCTGCCTACATCTTTATTTTTGACAATGAATTTCATTTAATTTTGGGTGAGGCTGAGCATATTTTCATGGACTTATAAGCAATTTACAGTTCTTTTACCTATTTGTTGAAAATATACTTTCATTTTCCTCATTTTGTTTCATTTTTCTATTGCGTTGTCCATATTTTTCTTACTAATTTATCCTATTAACTTTTAAAATTTCTTGCTCCCCTAAGGAAAGTAAATGCGTATATAATTTCTTTCCTTAGTTAACTTCTCTTGACTCTGCCTATGGTATTTTTTGCTGAAAGGACATCTTTGATTTTCTCGTATTTAATTTTGTCAGCAGGTGCTCAGAAGTGAGCAGTGGGTCCGGGATACCGCGTGGCTATCTTGCGGTAACAGGCTTAGCAGTGGTCTGGGAGCAATAGCCCAAGCCTTTTCTGCATCTTGGTGTCCTAAAATATTCATGCATTTTATGTAGACTTTTTAAAAAAGTGTTGACCTTGGTGAATGAACATTTCTCAGGATTGCTTTTACAGTCATAAACATTTTTTTAAGCTTTAAAAGTAGAAAAATTTTATTTTATTTATGCAAAACGACAAAAATTTTACATACTTGTATATTGGAAGGGCACATCCAAGCATCAAAAACATCAGCCCAATTGCTCCTCCGAAGGACAAACTAATCAAAGCTGCAAAATAAAAAGTCAAATAGAAATACTAATTAAAGTATTATTATTACTATTAGCAGTCTGAACATATAATCCCAGAAGCAAAAAGCAAAACAATACACACAAAAAAAATGTATTAAAAGTGAGTTGTCTTTCAAAGTCTAAGTTACCTAGTCTCAGAATAGGTCTTCTGTAGCATCTTCAAGGCATAATGGAGCAATAATGATAGTCAAAGCCCTGACCTATTGCTAGCACAGCACCAAATTCCCTAATTACTGGCTCCATTTCTAATGAGTGTCTCGATCTGCGAGAGCAATGCTCTTCCAGACATTAGTATCACAGTTACTCCACAGAACATTACAGTTTCGAAAAGCAGTATATGGAGAAACTCTGCACTGTTAGCTTTACCGGACTTTAGAAGCCCCATCCTGTGGGAAAATCTCTCCGGCTCAGCTTTTGCTGCTGCTGCTTCTTTTGTTAGATTTTATTTATTTACTTTTAGAGAGAGGGGAAAGGAGGGAGAAAGAAGGGGAGAAACCTCAATATGCAGAGATACGTGATCAGCTGCCTCTCACATGCGCTCTACTGGAGACTTGGTCAGCAACCCTGCCATGTGCCCTGACTGGGAATTGAACTGGAAACCTTTTGGTTCATAGGTGGGCACCCAATCCACTGAGCCACACCAGCCAGGGTAGCTTTTGCTTCTTGTACATATGTATACCCCCAATATGCACAAAACTGATAAGAAAAAAGTGTCCAAGGATATCTGCTAATAATTTTAAACAATTAATTTTGCTACAGATCTTTAAATAGTTGGCAAAGCTAGCTGGGGGTTTCTTCCCCTAAAATCTTGCACATCAGAAAATGTACAGGATATTGGGTACATCCTTCTGTGGTATCACTATTTTAAGACATTATCACAAACAATAGATACATTCTAAGTTGAAATATAGTTTCTCAATTTACACACACATAGAAAGCATTATATTTTACAAAGTATCTTCACATATATCAGTGAACAGAAACAACTTTCTTGAATAGGCATAGTTAATCAATGGCCCAGAATTAAGTAAAGAAATAAGTGATCAATTTATTTCCAATTCTATATAACCCATATTTCTGCAACTGCATGCCTAAGAGAATAACTGATGTCTTTTTTTGGGTGATGTAGTTAAAATTCCAAAGATTTGTAGAAGGTCTAAAAGTTACCAAGACATATACATACACATAACATATACAGGTCAAATTAACTGCAAAGGGGGTAAATGCCGCCAAGTACTACTGATAAACTTCTCTGAATTAAAATGGGCATAATCAGGGAAACCCAATGACATGGTAGCTTGGCAGATTTAGTTTTCCTTTAAATCACTGATGTAGATCATGTCAACCCTGAACTCTTAGTCCTCAATGCCATACTATTTTCAATTATGGAAATAAAAGAGAAAGAAATATTTAAGCTTTTATTTCACGGCAACTGAGGAAGTTTACAAGGGAATGCAGTGCAAACAACTAGGAAAATCCTGAGTGCACCCTTTGCTTTGGTCAGTTCAAAACAGGTCCTCACATCTGCCCTGTGTGCTTCCCTGACACATACCAATCACAGCAGGCCACCCACCCTTGTCCTCTGCACGCCAGTGACACGAACCCTCCTTTTCTGGAAATCAGCAGGTTCCCTCACCCATGTGGTCGTTGCACGTGCTGTGTCTTCTACCTCAGACACTTCTTTACTCACTCATTTCATTCAAAAATGTTCACCGAGCACCAAATATATAACCGGCGCTGGGGACGTGGCCCTTTCACACTCAGGGAGCTTGCCTTCTCGTCCCACGCCTTCCCTCTCTCCTCCAAGTTAATTCCTACTGTTCCTTCAGGTCTCGGCTCAGTCATTGCTTCCTCAGTAGCGTTTCTGCAAACCTCCTACGTAGCATAATTGTCCCTACCATATTCACTCATTCATTCAACAAATATCTACTAAGCACCTAATGTGTGTCACACACTGTTCTTGATTCTGGAAAGAGAGTAATGGAAAAAAAAAAAAAGCAAAGCTCTTACTCTCATGAAGCTTATATCCTAGGAGAATAATATGGTTTTTTAAAAAGTCAGCAAATAAACGTCAAGTGCTGTTAAAAAAAAAAATCATGCCCTGGCTGGTGTGGCTCAGTGGATTGAGCATGGGCTGCGAACCAAGGGGTCGCTGGTTCGATTCCCAGTCACGGCACATGCCTGGGTTGCAGGCCACGTTCCTGGTAGGGGGAGTGCCAGAAGCAACCACAAGTCACTAATGTTTCTCTCCCTCTCTTTCTCCCTCCCTACCCTTCTGTCTAAAAGTAAATAAAATCTTTAAAAACAACAACAACAAACAAAAAAACCAGGCAGGGTAAGGGGGAGGGAGTGCTACTCTAGATACATTAGCCTGGGAAGGCATCTCTGACGAGGTGACATCTGAGCAGGGACGATACGAAATGAGAAACTGGACCAGGTGGGTACCTGGGGGAGCATTCCAGGCAGAGGGACATGCATGTGCAGAGGCTCTGCTTACACTGCACACCTCCCCTTTCTTCAGTTTCCACAGCTGTCATTTACATTGATTTGTATTTGTCTTTCCTTTTAAACTGTTCATTTCACAAAAGTTTTTCTGTTGTTGATGCTCACGCCCCACTCCTAACACTCAATATTAAGTATCTACAGAATTAATGAAAGGAACCACAGGGGTGGGCGGAAGAAGGGAAGCGGAGGGGGTGTGGAGGGGAAGACAATGTGCCTGATGCAGCAGAGAAGATGCAGCCCTTACGGAAAGCCCGGAGACGCTGGGTCCTGCCTCCTGCCAGCCTCCCACCCGCTGTCTGAAAAATTATAATTGAGCGTCAGTTCTTTCTTCTACAAGAGTTGGACTAGATCTGAAATGCAAATAATTCTCTCAACACTAAAGATATTTGTTATAAGACATGCTGAAGAAGTAAAAAACCATCTCTACTTTTTTAATGTAGTTGACAAACAACTAAGTTCACACTATAGATACTATATAATAATACCTTACTTATTCAGAAGCCATTTATCCAGAATATAGCTCAGAATCCTGGAGGAAATGAAGGTCACTAAAGAGACAAAATGTACATCACAGACCCCACACACTAAAGCCAATGTTCTTTAGACACAGACCCTAAGGCTTGTATTCAGAGGTTATTCATTCATGTTTTATAATACAATTAGTGTGTGAATTTCAGCATAATAAAAATCTTTATTTTAAAGAATCATCTATGCTCATTTATAAATATATTTTCAATAGAAAATCATGGACCCAGAACAAAATTAAGTAAAAAGTCACTTTCCCTCCCAGAAAAGATCAGTTCCCTATAACTTAGGACATAAAATTTTGTAAGTTTCATGATCTTGTTCCCCACATTGAAACAAATGAAAATGAGGAGATGAACTGCATATAAGCAAGACCTGTCCTCTGACAGGGAGGAGACTGAAAAAAATTTTTAAATCAGGCAGAAAAATTCTCAAAAAGCATACCAGTGTTTGGTAATCTTGGCCAAGAGGCCAGTAGCTCTAGGACTCAGTCTCTGAGGGTAACTGTTTTGTGACAGAGAACAGTTGTTATGTTCTTACCATCAGAAAGGAAGGTCTAAATTCTTAGAGGATACTCTTAAAAAGTTAACGAAAGACAAATTCTAAATGAGATAAGATTCAGGTGTCAAAAATAATTTTATATGCCCTGGCTGGTGTAGCTCAGTGGATTGGGCGCGGGCTGGGAACCAAAGGGTCCCAGTTCGATTCCCAGTCAGGGCACATGCCTGGGTTGCAGGCCAGGTCCCCGTGAGGGCCATGTGAGAGGCAACCATACATTGCTGTTTCTCCCTCTCTTTCTCCCTCCCTTCTCCTCTCTCTAAAATAAATAAAATCTTTAAAAAAGAAAAAAAAAAGAAAAAAAAATAATTTTATGTGACATCTCACTTCCCAGTCATATGGGATCAAAGCCGATGGGGTTAAGTAAATTGATCACAAGTGCTTTCCCAAGTCTTGTAAAGGTTCTTCAAATCAGCAACTAGGCTGATTTATATACAAATTTCATCATTTGTGCATAAATGCTTGTCCTAGATGACACATCAGCAAGACAAAAATTTATACTGTCATTGAGTGATGCAACATTTGGAAATGAAACTTAGATGAGTCTGGTTTCTCCTCCCAAAGCCTCTGCCCTAGGGACTGAACAGCCCAATTACCTACACTCTCTAGAGACAGGGTGCCGGTTCAGTGGTTACAAAGAAATTACAGTAGGAGAGGGGCCTAGCTTCCTAATCTAGTCATTACCAGAAAAACCCAACATATAGCAAAGCAATAGGCAAGCATCTCAAGAAATAAGTAATGAACTCCAATTGCAGCAACACTCCTTAATGTAAATAAGCCAACAGGAAGAAAATATCCTGATAAACAATCATGATCC
The DNA here is from genome assembly GCA_004026765.1 of Micronycteris hirsuta. NCBI lineage: Eukaryota > Metazoa > Chordata > Mammalia > Chiroptera > Phyllostomidae > Micronycteris > Micronycteris hirsuta. Next base: position 23,640 of record PVJI01018427.1, on the reverse strand, counting down.
TAACAATCAGAAGATATTACTGAAACCAAAATTGTTAAGTACAATTCCATCTGAGATACTTTCACCCACTAAATATTTATCTAGGTTGACAGGAAGGAATTAGTTATTTTAAGAAAGAGACTCCTGCATTAATGAAATTGAAGAAATGGGAACCTGGCAACATCCTGAAACCACAGCCTTCGACCGTAACTGCCTTTCACACAAGGACTCGAAAAGGTCTGTTACGGTTCAAAAGGAGATTATAAAGTGCTTCAGCTGCACAGATGACCACGTTTTACATGGGAAACTAAATGTTTTCAGATATTAAAAATAAACACGAAATAGTAAAAAAATGTAACTTGGGGAAAGAGGCCCAAAAGTTCTCTGTAGAGGATATAAAATACACAGAAAAAACACTGCTATCAAAGTTTTTCACTTTCTGCTTCACTGCCCCTTTCACAAAGCCGCAGGTCAGGAAATCAGTGAAGTCTGTCGTCAAACTGAAAACGCTATTCATTGGTATCTGCTGCTAATAACAACAGAACTACCAATTGAAAAGAATGCAACATTCCTATTTCAAAAGGAAATAGACACTCGAACGACTCGTTGTTCATTAAGGTTTAACACTATTTTATCTCTTAAAAACTCAACTAAATAAAAACTCTGAAATGTGAAAAAGTCTCAAGGTGCAAGTGTGGGAGAGGGCAGAAAACAGGAACACTTTGGAGTCGCTTACAGGGTCCAGTATACGGCACAAACGCCGCAAATCAAAACGCATGTTTTAGGAGCGTGGAAAGCCTCGAGCGCGGCTCCCGAGACGGAACGTGGTCGCCGAGGTTTCGGAGAGAACCGTCCTTAACCCTTCCAGGGCCAGTCCTTGCTGAGCGACTTGGTTCGGCTCAGCACCCGAAGATCGCACTTGTGCCTTTAACTGGGAAATGACACTGATTTTCCGTAACTGGCATCTCTGGTCGTCTCAACCCCCTCAAACCCCACACTCTGGCCCCCTCTTTTTCGGATGCAAACTCCTGCAAGAGGAGTTGCCGCGGGACTTTAAACAGACCACGGACCACTTCATTCTTTGCACGGGGGACGATGGGTGGGGAGAGAGGCTGCCGAGATCAGCTGAAAGTGGGGGCTGACGCAGAAGCCGCGGTCGCCGCGGTCCTCGCAGAGAGAGTGCCGCGCCCACCTCGGCTCTGCGGGCGGAGGCGGGGGTCAGGGGTCGGCCTCCGGAGCAGGACCCCGCGGCGCGCGCTCCGGCCGGGGCGGCGGCGTGCGGGGGCCGCGTGAGACCCTCCGCTCCCGCGCCGGGCGGCCACTCAGCCGTCCCGCCCCGGCATCCTAGGCCCACCTTTGATGCCGGCCATGGCGGTAACGTCGCTCCTGGCTCCAGGACCCGAGGCGGCGGCGGCGGCCGGGAGGCCAGAAACGAGCGGCTGTAGCAGCCACCAGACAACACCCGGAAGTGCGCGACGCAGCACTTCCGCCGGCGGCTCGCACTCGCGCAGGGGTGCGGGGGGCGCGGGGGACGCGCGGGACGCGCGGGCTTGGGACTGGGAGGCCGACCCCTTCCTTCCCTGCTCAGCTAGCCGGCAGATCGCCGCCCCCGGAGGCTGTCCTCCCCAGCTCCGCTTCCGGGGCGTGCCGGCGCCGTCCCTCAGATGCTTCTCGGGGTGGGCGGAAGCCCCATTCTGAAGCTCCTCGGGCATCCCGCAACGTCGGAGAGTCTTTGATGAGCAGGGATCTCCGGGAGCCGCCGACCTTCGGAAGGCACGGTGTGATGTCTTTGGGGGAGAATTTTGCGATTCTCAAAGCGTATGCATTTCTCTCTCCTCCCAGGCTTGTAATAAAGGTGAAGTAAGGCTCGTTGGCTGGTCTGCACTTGGCTTCGGTTTCCGACTCAGGACTAGGGTTCTGGCGAGACGCACCTCCGGAGAAAGCAGCGGGACCCGGTAAAGGGTGGATTTAATACAAACCCAGTCTCTTGGGAGTCTGAGAATCGCCGGGTTTTTCGGATAGTAACAGGGCTAGGAAAAAAAAAAAAAGGAAAAAACAGGTGTACAAATACATTTATTTTAACTCATCGTAGAACTTTATTGAACATTTACTACGTGTTGGCAGCAGGGCAAGTCACTGAGGTCACCAAACGGGGTACGGTTTGTCCCCTTCAGGAACTTCTAGTTCAGTGAGACAGCCACACAAAAAAGCGTGAAATACAACAATGATAATTGCTAGGGCAATGGGTAAATAGTTCCATGAAAGCCTTCGATTTAGATCAGTCAAAAGCTTTCCCGGAGGGAGGAACAACAGAAGGACGTACAGAAGTGTAACTAGAGAAGAGGGAAAAGCCATCCCGGGGAAGGGATGGTGTGTTTCGGAACGCGGTGGGGGTGATCTCTGGGAGCGTGGGACTTGGTCCGCTGGAGAGGTCCGTGGAATTGCTGGGGTTTGGGGTGGGCAGTGGGGTTATACAGGGGAGTCCTGTAGGAGGCCGTCCCCCCTCTTCTGAGCAGTAAGAATCTTTTGAAGGGTTTTACAAAGATACAAGTGGAGGTGGGTAACGTAAGATTCGAATTTAAATCTTTCCCATCATGGGACTAAGATAAAATGGTGTATAAAACCTTGTTGAGTGAATGGTTAGAAGACATGTTTCCGACATGCTTTAAAATGAGGCATACCGGAGAGCTAAAGGTACTGTTCACCCTGCTCCCTTCCACCACTTCCAGGCTTGAATTAAAAAGAAAATAAAACATTTTAAAACAGGTCTCTTCTTAAGGATTAATGCCCTAAGTAAATCTATAGGTGCCTTGTGGAGGAGAATTTTTTTCAGTTCATGTTAGTGCAAAAAAGTCTGCCACCTTCTGTACCACGAAGAAAGAGTTTCCATTTAAGGACTGTGGTAGCAAAACCACAGGCACACTTGAACATCTGTTGTGGAAATGTTGCTATTTAGACAGTCTGAATCACTAGCCCTCTTTTCTAAACTGAAGTAGACTTACACGTCCTGCTGTCCAACCATCTTGAAGGGGACAGGTGGAATTCCTGGAGAAGTAAATGATTCCATCCCAAATAGTCATTTCTAACACCTTTTGTTTCACAGTAGCGCATCCTTAAAAACAGGGATGGTTGAGGGAACATAGGAGAGAGATAGCTGATCAGTGGTGGTGTATTAGGAAGTGATAGCTTCTTATCTTATAGGCGCCTGGCTTGGCTCCTGGGGAAAGTTCACATTTTAGTAAGGCTTTTGGAGCCTCCAAAACCTCCAGTGGCAGAGTTAAATGCTAGTCCTCTGGTTTCTTCCCATGAATATAATGGGTTGGGCATTGTAGACATTCATCCTTGATGACATTTATGGGCAACTAGGATTGTTCTTTAGGTTAGAGGGAACTTTTGCTTCTGTGGTCACTGAATCCTAAGAGTGTTCTTTGACTTTTCCATGAGATCCATAATGTTTCTTGGAGGAAAACACTCACTACACTAAGGACTATTTTTGGTCTACAGATGTCTGGAGTCACTTGAGACCTTAAAAACAGCATGTCCAAATGTTGTATTTCAAGGACGACTCTAGATATTCCAGACTTTTTGTGGAAAGAGCCCAGGAATCTGAAATTTTAACAAGAACTCTATTAAAGATTTCCTATGCAAACTGAAGCTTGAAAATAATTGTCTTAAAGGGGCAGAATGTCAGGAGTTTAAAAAAATTATTTATTGATTTTAGAGAGAGAGGAAGGAGGAGAGAAAGAAACATCGATTTGTTGTTCCATTTATTGATGCATTCATTGGTGGTTTGTATGTGTCCTGACTGGGGATTGAACCTGCAACCTTGGTGTATCTGGACGATGCTCTAACTCAGTGGACCCCAACCTTTTTGCCACCAGAAACCAGTTCCATGGAAGACAACTTTTCCACTAACCAGGGCGGGGTGGGGGGGGGCGGTGGTTTCAGGATGATTTGTGAGCATTAAATTGAAGCTCACCTGGTCCACTCCATGGCCTGGAAGTTGGGGACCCCTGCTCTAACCAACTGAGCTACCCAGCCAGGGCAGTTTTCTTCATCAGTTTGCCAAGTGAATCCTAAGCATTAGTAATGTTATATCCTTTACATGTTCTCTAAGTATTCTTATATAATAGTTAATCTTTCATAGTTTCAGAACTTTTCATTCGGATGGCTTGCTGTCTCTTCACATCTGAAAAATGATTCTTTAATATCACTATATATTGATATTAAAGAATCATTTCCAATTTCCAGTTGTCTTATAAATATCATTTATAGTTTGTTTAAACCAAGATCCAAATGAGGTTCCCACATTGCTACTGCCATTATCTAAATTCTCTCCTTAGACATTGTAGTTCTTCCTGTGGCATTAAATGGTGTCTTCATTTTGATAACTACCAAATTTACCTTAGTTTTGAAATTTAGACTTGTATATCCAAGTGTCTATTTGACATGTCTCCCTGGATGCCTACTTCAAACAACACGTTGAGAATAAAATTCTCTATAATCTTCATTCCATGCTCGGTCCCTCTCTAGAACACCCCTGTTCTGTCTCCCCTTGTTCCACTCTCCCCCTATCTTTCCTTTAGCTGTACTGGCTTTGTTTGCCTCTCCCACCCCCCAAATTTTGTTTTATTCACTGCTGATCCCCTGTGCCTGGAACAGTGCCTAGCAGGTACTATTATTTACTGGTAGGTGCTCAATATATAAGTGTCAAATGAGTGAATGAGTTGCTCACAGCACAAAGCCCAGCTTTTGTATCCACTGGTCACCAGGCAGGCGTGAAGGCTCTTCCTCTGATCATTGGCTGATTCTCATCATTCAGGTATCAAAGCTTCGAAATCACTTGCTCAGTAAGGTCTTCCTTCCTTGAACAAGTTGCCTCCCAGTCTCTATTGCCGTTTTATTTTCACCTATGCGCTTATCACTACCAATTATCTTAATTTATCAACCTATTACTTAGTTTTGTGTGTCCTATCCCACTTCAATGTAAGATGCCTGAGTACAGGGACCTCGGCTGTATCCTCCATGCCTAAAACAGTACCTGACACATATTGGGCATTCAGTCTTTATAAGTTGAATGAATGCGAGCCTCCTAGAATTGTTTTCTCTGGCTGATTCTTTATTCAGGCAGTAGTTTCTCCTCTTGATATTTTGTAAGTTCTCACTGCCACCACGCAGAAGAAAATAGGTGAAGGCTCTGAGCCTCTAAAACGAGACAATATATTTCCATGTTATCGAATTCTCTCTGTAGCCAACTAGGTGCTGAAAACAAAGTTGAGCAAGGCACACCAACTTCCCTGGGAAAGTTATTGAGGTTTTGGAGACACCTAACTTGACTGACCACATACAACTTAGATTTTGCATTGCGATGGTTTCACTCTACCCCAACCTCAGCACCTGCACGCAGAATCTTCGGGACTACAGCCCTCGGCCCCGCCCAAAGATTGCGTCACTCTTTTCGCCCCGCCCCCGCCGCTCTGAGCCTGAGGGGCGGGGCCAACGGCGTCCACTCAAAATCCCAAACGTGCCGCAGCGGCGGTGACGTGAGGCAGGAGCACGGACAGCCGTAGCTGTTGCGACGCAGCCGACGGACTGTCCCTTCTTCGAGACCGGGATTCCTGGCGTCCCTGTGTAGCTGCGCGCGGATTTCCACAGGTCTCATTCCCATCCACGAATGCCTGGCAGCCGCGCACCATCTTCGCCCAGCCCCATGGCCGCGGCCGGTGGGCCGGGAGCGGATAGACGCTGCCCTTTCCTCGGTCTTCTTTTGCTTCTGATCGCGGGCCCTGCCCAGGGCTGGAAAGACCCAGGTGAGTGCCGTCTTCACGGGCCCCTCCCTGTCGCTTTACCTTGCTTTGAGAGGCCCCGAGGGCGACGATTTTTGTTCGCGGCCCCTTGAGCTTTTCTGCCCTAATTCCTCATTTTCGGCCCTTTCGCTATTCATCGTGCCCTTTTTGCGCTTTTTCGCTTCCCAGGCGTCGAACGGGAGAGTGACTCTTGGGGAGTTAATGGAGCGGGACGACTCAGTATTCCTGACGTCCCCGTTCTTGGACTCCTAAAATACGGCCACCTTCACCTTCCTCGGGCTGCGGCCCTGATCCTGGGAGTCTGGCTGGAAAGCTCGACACTCACCTGCGCATCTTGCTTTGTTGTCCTGACTGTCGGATGTCTTCGACTCTGGCTGTTGTCATAGCTGCCTGTTGCTATGGCCGGCAGTTGCGTTGACACCGGCAGCTTCTGAGTCAGGGCCGCAAGCCTGTAGGTAGGTTAGCAGAATCGTGTTTCTGTGAACCGGACTCCTGCTGCTGCTTCTGACCGTTACAGTGAAGTACACTGGGTTACGCCAGCGTTTCTCTCCGGTTTTTCACCGTAGTCTAGAATGGAAGAAATATTTTATCTTATTATTTTTTTGTGATGGGACATGATAAATTATTTTTAGGGAAAAGTTTCTTTTATATTACTGTTATTAGAATTAGCTAAAGACTTTTTATGGGATCAATAAGATTACTTGTAATTAATACACGCACACGTCTGTATGTGTCACATATATACTGATTTCCTTTTATTGAGTTATGTATGCTGTTAAATTAGACTTAAAAATGATTTTTAAACATTTCAAATTTTGTTTTTGTCCTGAGGAGTAAAGATGTTAAGGCTTGGTGGAAAGTGTACCAATATTGCATACTTGATTTGGTGATAGGAAATGCCTATGTTTTTGAACTTAAGCAACAGATTTACTTCTCTAATTTCCCATTTTATTCTTAAACGCTGAAATGAGAGAGAAGGTGTATTTGCAGGTACTTGACTTTGGGTAACCCATATGATGTGGATGTTTTATTACTGCTGAGTAAAACGCCAAGTTGGATTTAAATGTCTGTACATTTTCCTTATGTATTTCTAGAAAGTCGTATATTAAGTAGACTTTGATTAGAATTATAATTTAAAAACTGGAATGAAAAATGAATTAGTTGAACCCTCAAGGAATTCTTACATTAAAAAAAGAAGTTTACAGTCCTGGCTGATGTAGCTCAGTGGATTGAGCACGGGCTGCGAACCAAAGGGTCACTGGTTCGATTCCCAGTCAGGGCTCATGCCTGGGTTGCGGGCCAGGTCCCCAGTGGGGACCACGTGAGAAGTAACCACACATCGATGTTTCATTCTCTCTCTCTCCCTCCCTTCCCTTCTGTCTAAAAATGAGTAAATAAAATCTTTTTTTTTTTTTAAAAGGAAATTTACAGATGAAGAGTCAGGGAATTAAAAAAAACAAATTTACTTACTATTTAAATAAGATTCAAGTGTACATTTCTCTGATACGTGATAGAAATGTACACTTTCATTTTTTACTTATTTCTGTGATACATGATCTGTATATTGCATTATATGCCTACTACCCAAAGTCAGATCATCTTCTGTCACCATATATTTGGGCCCCTTTATCCTTTACTATTCTCCCACTCCCTTCCCTCTTGGTGACCACCATGTTGTCTGTCTGTGTCTATAAATTTCAGTTTTATATTCCACATATGAGTGAAATTATGTGGTTCTTAGCTTTTTCTCACTGGCTTATTTCACTTAGCATTATATTCTCAAGGTCCATCCATGTTGCCACAAATGCAGAATTTCTTCTTAAGATTTTATTTATTTATTTTTAGAGAGAGGGAGAGAGGAGGGAGAGATCTTTTGTGTGTGACCTGTTTTTCCCCTTTTCTTCTGGCAGTTATTGTCTACAGTGCTCTAAGATTTCCCAGTGAGGGCCTTTGTGTGGTTCTGATTTGAGGCGGTTTTCTTTTCTTTTACTGTGAAAGCTCTCATCCTTCAGTTGTGGGAGCTTTTCTTGAAGTGTATCACTGAAGTTTGTTCCATCTAATTTCTCTACCCTTTCTTTCTGGAACCCCTGTTGGGTTTTTGGAGTTCCTGAACCAGTCCGTAATCCCTCCCCCCTTTCTATCTTTTTGCTTTACCTTCTAGGAGATTTTCTTACCCTTAACTTCTAATAGTTCTGTTAAGTTTTTCATCTCAAGCTGCCATGATTTTAATTTCCAGGAGTTCTCGGTTTGTTTTCGGAGTGTTTCCTTTAAAAGTGATTGTTTTATATCTTTGAGGATATCATAGATTTAAAAATATATAACAAAAGCTTTCTTTTCCTTGTCTAGTCTCTCTTTTCTCTAGCTTGCTTTTGTGGTTGGTTTTGGCCTGGTTATAGTATTCCATGTTAGGGGCTTTCCTCATGTTTTCAGTCATTCTTGGCTCTCTGTGCAAAATGAAGGGTGCGAACCCAACAGCTGGTAGGAGCTATCATTATATGGTTGGTGCTTTTGGACTTTGAATTTTACCGTGGGATGATCTGGTGACTTGGGTAGGGTTACTTGGGTGGTTCTTTTTTGGGGAAACTTCTGATGTTGGTATATTTAAGTATTTTTTTTTCTGAAGAACTTATTTATTTTTAGAGAGAGGGGAAGGGAGGGAGAAAGAGGGAGAGGAACATAGATGGGAGAGAGGAACATCCATCGGTTGCCTCTCGTATGTGCTGTGACTGCGCCCAGAGCAGGACCGAACCTGCCATCCAGGCTTGTGCCCTGACCAGCGACCTTTAGCTTTGCCGGAGGACACCCAACCTACAGAGCCACACTGGTCAGGGTGAAAACTTCAACCCATTCATCTGTTGACAGACATTTAGGTCATTAAATGTGCTTCAGGATCATCAGTGTATATTTTTTGCCATTTTAATTAACCACTAATGTTGTGCAGAAGTACATTTCAGGTTAATGAACTTTTTGGTCTTATTTTGAAAAATTTATAAAGTTCTAAAATTTATGTAGAACTTGTGATATAGAAGCAGTTTGGGGGGGCATCCAACCTGAAATGAAGGGAGGCCTGAACAGTGTGACCACCTGAAGTTTGTGCGAGAGACTTGAATGTAGTTGGTACAGCTTTGGGGGGCTGTTTCATCTTCACTTAGTCACCCTCAAAAGGCAAGAATGGCAGTCTATAGAATGGCAAGAGTTTTATTAGGGTAACTTTGTGCATTTGCCAAGATATTTACTCTCTGTTCTTCCTGTTTCAGACAGAATATTGTTGCGGGATGTGAAAGCTCTTACCCTCTACCATGACCGATACACCACCTCCCGTAGGCTGGATCCGATCCCGCAGTTGAAATGTGTTGGGGGCACAGCTGGATGTGATTCTTACACCCCAAAAGTTGTTCAGTGCCAGAACAAAGGCTGGGATGGTTACGATGTGCAGGTAACATTCATTACATTGATGGCAATCTAAATGGAATTTTTATTCAATAAAGTGTTTATTCAGACATTATTCAGTAATTTTGAGAAGCACATATAGAAAATCTCGGGTTAACTTAAACTATGTAAATATATCAGTCATTTATTTTTTGGAAGAAACACCCTCTAAAAGAAATGAACTGATTTTAAAGCCTGGAAGTATTCATGTTAATTTTTATTCCCTAACTTCTTTCTAAGACATTAGTAAATTTTCAAAACTTTTCATATACTTTGGGGGAATACAGGGTTTCTGCTGGTTGTCATTTTTCTGTCATTTCCTCAAAGAATACCAACCTACCCTTAAGAAATAAAGTTAAGATGATAAGGAGTTGTAGGTTGTAAATAGTGAGTGTACATGTGTCCGTTTTGAAGGCAGACTTATAAATCTTCCTCCAAATAAAATTATGTAAAAAATAAAATGATATAACAACAACAACAAGGACATCAAAATAGAAAAATTGCATTATCCAAATGTAAAACTTTTGGGTTTCAAAGGACACCATCAAGAAAGTGAAAAGACAGCCTACACAATGGGTGAAAGCTTTTCAAATCATGAATCTGGTAGGAGACTTGTAGCTAGAATGTAGAAAGAATTATTACAACTCATTAAGAAGACAACCACATTTGAAAGTGGGCAGAATATCTGACTAGACACTTCTTCAAAGATGGCAGGCAGATGAGCAACAAATGCATGAAAAAATGTTCAGCATCTTTAGCCACTGGGGAAAAACAAGTGAAAACCACAGTAAGATACCGGTTAACACACAATAGGAGGCTGTAATCTAAAAGACATAATAACAAATGTTGGTGAGGTTGTGGAGAAACTCTCCTTATGTTGGTCTTAGGAAGTAAAATGGCACAGCCAATTTGGATGACTGTCTGGCAGTTCTCAAAAGGTTAAATGTAGAGTTACCACATACCCCAACCATTACACTCTTAGGAATATACCCAAGAGAACTGAAAACATGTCCACACAAAAATTTATACATAAATGTTTGTAGCAGCATCATTGATAATAGCCAAAAAGTAGAAACAACTCAAATGCCCATCATGATGAACGAATAAACAAAATACGGCACATCTACACAGTTGAACGTCACTCGGCCATAGAAAGGAATGAAGTGCTGGCGTGCTGCAGCATGGTGTTAACCTTGGAAATATTATGCTAACTGAAAGAAGCCAGTTATTTAGGACCGCATGAAATGTCCAGAGTAGGGAAATCCATGCAGACCGATTGGTGGCTGCTTAGGCTGGGAGCTTTGATGGGGGAATAGGGAGTGACTGCTAATGAAAATACTCTCCAATTGATTGTGGCAATAGTTTTAGTATATTCAACTCTGTGAATGTACTAAAAACCATTGAAATGGGTGAATGTATTGTATGTGAATTACATCTCAAGAAAGCTGTTACAAAAATGAAAACAGTATATCTGAAGTTTGAGAGAAGATAATTTGTTTTTCTCTTACAGAAAGGCAATAGAGCCAATCATATCTGTTTTAGCTTCTATCTCTTTAAATGTTGGTTAAGAGGCATGTTACCTATTCAGTTCAAAATGTAGTTACAGAATTTAAGTTAAACCTGGGCTTCTTTTTTTAAGTTGGAGATTTTAGAGACTAGTGTGGATTCTTTTTGCATTTTTTGAAATATCTTAAAAAACCTTAAGAGAATTACTTATAGTATTGGACCCTGGAAAGTTAGTCCACGGTTTTTAAAAATTTGTGTAGAAAAGTTTTTTCTTAGAAGGTTATATAGTATCTCTGATATTATATGTAGCTACCAGATCTTCACATATGATGCTGGTTTTTGAGCCTTAACATTAAAAATATCTGTGTTTTAAAAGAAAGCATCTTGAACAACAGTGGTAAAAAGTTGACATTTAGAAAATTTGCTGAAACGTGTAAATTAGGGAATACCTAATATGTACAAAGTAATTCCTTACATCTGTTTGTAAAGAATAAGGAATAGTGATAAAATGAGCACTCGTTTACCCACCATCCAGCTTAAGAAGTAGAACATTAACATCATCAATATCTTCGAGGCTGCTAGCTTGCCTTTCTCCGTTGTCCTGAATTTAGTTTATCATTCCCTTGCCTCGTTTTGTAGCTTTATGACAGCTAGATATCCCAAGTGATAATATATGAAGTGAAAAAAAATCTTTTGGTTCTAATAACCTATTTCTACTCTTCTTCACAGTGGGAATGTAAGACCGATTTAGATATTGCCTACAAATTTGGAAAAACAGTGGTGAGCTGTGAAGGCTATGAATCCTCTGAAGACCAGTATGTACTAAGAGGTTCCTGTGGCTTGGAGTACAACTTAGATTACACGGAACATGGCCTGAAGAAATCGAGAGAATCTGGAAAAAACCATGGCTTTAACTCTTTCTCTGATTATTATAAAAAGCTGTACACCTCAGATTCCGGTGGCATCAGTGGATTGATTACCATCTTGGTGTTACTTGCTATTGCCTTTGGAGTTTATAAGTTTTTCCTTAGTGATGGTCAGGATTCTCCTCCACCATATTCTGAGTATCCTCCAAATTCACAGCATTATCAAAGGTTCACCAATTCAGCAGGACCCCCTCCCCCAGGCTTCAAGCCAGGGTTCACAGGTATGCTTTCCCTGGGCGGTGGCAATAAGTGTGGGCAGATGGGAGGTATGAATCCTGGGCAGTTTCCGAAGTAGAACATGGTTGCATGGGGAAAGCAGAGCAGATTTGTCTTCTCATTTTGTTTTTCACTTTTAACTTCTTTTGCCTCTTCTGATCTTTTCTTTATACAGATATTTGTGATTAGTATTTTAAGGGTGCATGATTACATTGTAAATCATCTTAATCAGAAAAACTTGATCAGGTTTGGTCATAAGCGGTTATACCTTAAACTCTGTCTCACACCATCCACAAACATTTGTTCAAGTATTATAGATCTCAACATAAAAGATAAAAAATTAAGCTTCTAGATAAAAATGTAGGAAAATATTTGTCATGACCTTGGGATAGGCAAAAATTTCTTAGAATACAAAAAATGCCAGCCATGAAATAAAAGATGGATAAATTTAAATTAAGAATGTCTAGTAATCAAAAGAAAACATTAAGAGAGTGAAAAGGCAAGCTATGCGTTTGGAGAAGATATTTACAAGACCGCTGTCCAACGAAGGACGTGTATCTAGAATGTATAAAGAACTCCCACAAACCTAAGGAAAGACAGACAACCCAACTTTAAAAATGGACAGAGGACTTGAATAGCCATTTTATAATAAAAGGTGTTATCCAGATGTCCAATAAAAATATGAAAAGGTGTTAGCACTATTAGTTTTCTGGAAAATGCAGATTAAAACCATAGGGAAGTCATTAACCACTATGATGGTTAATATTGCAAAGACAGAGTACTGAGTAGTCAACTGAAACTTGCTGGTAGGAGTTAGGATGGTAAAGCTCTTTGGAAAACTGTCGGTATCTCCTAAACTTATGCCTACCCCATGACTCAGTAATTCCATTCCTGGATACACACCTAAGAGAAATTCATGCATATGTACATAAAAAAATCATGGACAAGAGTGTTTATAGCCGTTTTATGCCCAATAGCCAAAAACTGGAAATAGGATATCCATTAACATTAGTATACGACAAATTGTGCTTTCTTTTTACACCATGGAATACCACACATCAGTTTTAAAAAGCCCAAAACCTGATAGATACAGTAGTAGGAGTGGCTCTCATGGATAGGGTGTATGAGGCACAAAAGAATACCTACCATACGACTCTATTTATAAAGAGTTCAAGTATGGACAGAACTAAAGTATGGTGAGAGAAGTCAGAAACACTCGTCTCCGATGTGGGTGGTTATCTGTGGGGAATCGTTCATCATTTCTAGTCTTCTGGGTGCTAGAAATACTTAATTGATGTGGGTAGTAGTTAACATGCATGAGCACATGGGTACAAATTATGCTTCATCCGTTTGATGAGCACACTTTCCTGCATGTATATTATTCATCAGTTTAAAAAAAACTCCCTCTGAGCAGAAGATACTTCTTTGGTCCCTTTAAGACCTGTCTTCCCACCAGATACAAGTATCTGGCTGCCTCCACTTGGATTTCTCCATATATAGCTTATCACTTGGAGTGTTTAGAGATGTTCACAATGCAGAAAGGAAGTAATTTGACAAGTGGGAGTCATCTTCTAGTAGCTCATCTTAAGCAGGGCAAATGTGACCCTATGGGAAGTCTCCTTCATCCCCAAATGTATCCGTAGTTATAAACTCATTTTTTACAAATACACTTTTTGAATACAACTTGTTTATAAGTTAAGGCCTGAGTACTATTAAAAAATAGTACAGATGAAATAATTGAAATTTTCCTATTATCTTTGGTTCTGTAGGCTATGTTTTGTTTCAGTGAGGATGCATAATAAATCTTTTTTATTTCCAGGACCCTATGGTGCAACCCCTGGTTTTGGCGGTGCTTTCACAGGACAGCAGGGACAGGAAAATTCAGGACCAGGTTTCTGGACCGGCTTGGGAACGGGAGGAATCTTAGGGTATTTGTTTGGCAGCAATAGGTAGGTTTTTCATTTATCTCACGTGGTCTTCCCTTTAGAGAGTTCTTTGTTTTGCTTACAATTTGACTAGATTTGGTTTTGTTAAGGGAAATAAATTAGGGTGACTTTACCCTTTTAAATCAGATTCTTTGGGGATGGGGAAAGAATTTGTGCTTTTATCAGTACTGTTATTTCCTTTCATTGTGTTTCTTCTTCTTATGTCATCCTTGTAGATAATATAAGATAGGAAAAAGACTGCTTACTTGACATTTGAGAAAACAATTAGGCAGGAAAGAACACCACATTTGGGGAACAGTTAGCAGTTTGGTTTGGTAGGTGAATGATAGAAGCAAGACTGGACCAAACTTGGAGACAGATTTTGGAATGTCTTCAATATTATTGATAAAGTTTAGATTTTACTCGAGTGCAAATTCAGAAAGAAAGAGCCATTTCTCCGTTTCACTTTCTTCCCCTATGGCAATGACTGTAACAATATCAGAAATATAAAACAGTATTTGTTTCATATTAACCCTCATATACCAGAACATCGAAGAAAAATTACTTGATAAACATTGTTTTCTGATAGTTTAGGGATTGGAAGGTATTTAAAAATGAAAGGCACAAGAAGAATACCTGACCCACTTTTCTGTCCTCACAGAGCAGCAGCGCCCTTTTCAGACTCCTGGTACCGCTCACCTTCCCGTCCCTCGTACTCCGGCGCGTGGGGGAGCCATGCTTACTCACCGTTTGGTGGAGGTGCAGGAGGCTCTTCAGCGTGTTCAAGTTCAGAGACCAAAACCAGAACAGCATCAGGTAAGAGCAAAAATACAGAAGTTCCTATCACATAGCAGTGAAGTACAGAAATAGTTTTGGAACTTAAGAAGATGATTAACTATGTATTTAGCAATCATGGTTTTATTTAGTATATCCACCAGAAATATTAACAACGCGATTAACTGAGATTAAAATATAATTCAGATTCATTCTTTCCCGTCACTTCTGAACATTCTTTGAAAATCAAACAAGGATTTGGTTTAGACTGTTACCATTAACCAAGGTTTTAGCTAAAGCCTTCCTGGACATTGGTTTCCATATCTGTTTAATTCTGTAATCTGGGGATCCTTTAATCTCTAAAATGGAATTTTCTAGGTAGAAGCTTGAACTTTTTAAATTCAGCAAAACTCAATAAAAATGTATTGAGCCATACTTTAAATAATTGTCAAGAATTTGATTATAACGGTTATTACAGTTTTTAAGAGGACATTTTGCACAAAGCAAAGATACTAAAAAACAAAAACTACTTGGAGTTAGACACCCAGCAGAGAACGGGAGGTGATGGGTAGGTAACAAGGCATAATGGGGTGCCGCGGATTGAGTTCGTTTTCTTCAGCCCGGGGAAGTTGCGGAACAAAGATTAAGTCTTGAAATTGGTAGAATGTATTTAAATATGTTTCGAAATGTAAGAGTGAAATTCTCATAGTGCTGCGG
Organism: Micronycteris hirsuta; assembly: GCA_004026765.1. Taxonomy (NCBI): domain Eukaryota; kingdom Metazoa; phylum Chordata; class Mammalia; order Chiroptera; family Phyllostomidae; genus Micronycteris; species Micronycteris hirsuta. Next base: position 8,361 of record PVJI01018427.1, on the reverse strand, counting down.
TGAATATAAATTAACACAGTCATCTTGAAAAACTGTTTGGCATCGCCTAATGGAACATAAGCATGCCCGAGACTCAGCAGTTTCACGCTCAGACACAGCGACAGCAGCGCGTCTGCTTGTGCACCAGAGAATGAGCACAGGACTGTGTGCAGCGTCCCTGTCGTCATAGTCCCCACCCGCACTATCCGTCAGCAGGAAAATGGAAAAATAAATCGAGTTATATTTAGAACATGGGATACTGTGCAAAAGTGAGACAGTTGTATCCAGTAATGTGGATAGTTCTGCCAAGTTAAGAGAAAAAAAAAACTAGACACAAAAGAATATATACAATAATGATTACAACATTCATGTTTAACAACAAGCAAATCTAACCTGTGGTGTCAGATCCTATGATAGTGGTTACTTTGGGGAGAGAAGGAGAGTAGTAAATGGGAGGATATACAAGTATAAAAATATAACTACATAGGACAAAAGAGAACATCATAAAACATTACCAAGCAACCTAAAGGGAAGCTGGAAAAAAAAACAGACACTTTCAGGTGGGCACACTGTCATTCTGTCACCTGTTGGCACGCGCGTGTGTGGGTGCGCTGGGAAGTTGGAGGCTCCCCCACGTTTCTGTATTTACTGCTGGAGTGAGATGTAGCAGGACACGGCTGGGCCTCCATTGGCCTCCCTGCTTTTGGCTTAGACTTTAGTATTGCTGGTAGCACATTGGCGCCACCATAGAACACATCTCCTTTGTTTACAAATCTAAAAGTTACTCTCTGCACGCAGGCTTAGCAGGCTTGCTGATGACTGGATGGGGGAGGGCCGTTTTGGGGAGGCGCGGCACCACGGCCTGCATAGCCCTGTTCCGCCAGCACGCTTGGTCTCCTTCCTTCTTCTCTCTTCTTCTTCGGTTACAATAACATGTATTGTTGTTGTAATTTTATAAACAGTTCCAGGGTATTTAAAAAATTAATATAAATTTTACTCTTCTCATTTAGGATATGGCGGTACCAGAAGACGATAAGAAAATAAAAAGTTGAAGTCAAACATTGGATGCAAAATTTGATATTTCATCACTCTCTTACAAAGAAAAGTGCTACCAGCTAACGACTAGGGAAGGGGAATATTAAAAAATTTGGTGGTGTTTTGTATAGCTTCTTGTGTTTTATTATTTAATGAGATTAAGAGTTGATAATATGACAAAATACTTCTGTAGAAAATTGTGTTAGTGCAACATGCAGATGTTTATTACAGCTTTTGAAAGTGATGATTACCGCAGATGCTGAAAATGAATTGTTTAATTTCTAATACCTGTGATGCCATGAGAAGCATTAAGAATGAAGGCTTCATAGATACTGAGTAAAAATTTAAATCTGGTTTTCGTTCATGAGTTACAACCTCATAGAAACGATAATATATTTGGTGTTTAGTATTTGGTGCTTGCGGTTCTTCAAACATTTAAACCAAGCTCTGGACTACTAATTATACTAACTTGGTGAGTTTTGATCACTTTGAGCTCAGGAGCTTTCAATCCTTCAGTGGTGGGTGGGGTTCTGGTGACTGTTTTCTAGAAAGTATCTAGAAGGTTGTTGTGAATGATTGTGTGCTTACAAAAGTTCTTGAAACCTTCCTCACTCGTTTCTTACGGGGCCAAGTTCAAGTGCTTCTCCAATGGTCTGTAATAGCAAAGGCATGCAGTTCTCTGTGGAATCTGAAATACTGTTGTAGCAGTCTGTTTCAATTATATTAAAATTATAGAAAAAATAAAAACGAGGTTTTATTTTCTTTTTACCTGCTTTGGACATGAATTGATGTTACTTTTTTTAAACCATTTTCCCCAAAGTTGAGGGTGTTTGTGCAGATCTGTCTCTCTAAACAATAATTTCCCATGGTAGTATTGCCTTAGTTACCAACCATTTGGTAAATTTTTTAAAAAAGATTTTATTTATTCATATTTAGAGGGGAAGAGAAGCAGAAAGAGAGGGAGAGAAATATCAGTGTGTGGTTGCCTCTCAAGCGCCCCATACTGGGGACCTGGCCTGTAACCCAGGCATGTGCCCTCACTGGGAATTGAACTGGTGACCCTTTGGTTCACGGCCCACGCTCAGTCAACTGAGCTACACCAGACAGGGCTTGGTAAATACTTTCAAAAAAGTAATTTAGAAATGGTGTGGAAGGAAGCCTCTGCTAAAATTGCTTTTCAGAAAAAGAAGATATTCAAGCTTCCAAAATTGCACGATCTGTCTTAGTTAAGCTATGTAACCCGAAAGTCTCATTTTTACTGTTTAGGAAACATTTAGACTTGATCTTACTTATAAGAGGACTCTAATGAACAAAATAAGCTAATGAGCAAAACAGAACCAGAGGCATGGGATCCTGGAACAGACTGTCGGCTGTAAGAGGGGAGGGGAGGAAGGGCCGATGGATAGAAGTCTGTAGCTGTTCTGCTTGCTCCCTTTGGCCGTTCCTCTGGGTGCTATGGAATGTGGTCTCTCTACCTAGCAGTAATCTCTGTTAACTGCTTTGGTTATTCCTGAAATGGTACATCATATTCAGATTTTTTCCCCACAAAGAATAGATATGCTTTATTCTTTTAACAGCTGCATAGTATTCATCATGTGGATATAGCATAATTTAAGCTGCCCATTCCTTTATTGATAAATGCCATGCTTTCAAAATTTTTCCTATTTTCAACAAAGCAATGATGAACATCCAAGGATACTTCCAGTACATGTGTTTGTGTCACTCTACAGAGACAGGATGGACCCCCACCCGAACAAGAGAGTCACTATTGTAGTTGAGACCTTTAATACATATATTTAGATTTGTAGGCTGTATTTCTGGAGTGATAGGGTCCGTGCCTTAAATGTAGCGCCCAGGCTGAACTTCGGATGTGGATGTAAGAGGAGCTTGCATTTAACAGCGTCGTCTCCCGTCTTTTTGCGTGGGTGGACAAAGTCACTCTGAAGCAGAGTTTTGTGCTGGGAAGACCCTTTGTGGCTCTTCTTAAGTAAATAAGTACAGGGTAAGTAGCCATCCACTGCTCTTGGGGAATTGTATAACCAGACTTTAAAAAGTGGCTTGATGAAGGTCAATTCTTTCTAAAACCTTTTAATATGTAGAGATCAAAGGTCGCTTAAGCGGAAGTAATTCATTCCTTGGAGACCAAGCTGGCTATTGGAAGATAATGTATAAATAGCTTTCACTCCTTAAGAGTACCTCATGAATAGTGCCTCTTGGATAGTTAGAGATAGCTTTCCTTGAGGGAAGGCAGCGTGAGTTTGGGGAATCTCTCTTGTTACCAGACTGTCTTAGGGGAAATCTAAGACAGTGAGCTAATTTGAGCTAATTTGTGGCTCTCTGGATCTGGAGTTGACCCAGATCTTACAACAGGGCACAATGGGTGTGCTTTGGAAAGCCTGCTGAACATTTAGGTCTCACACCAGAAAGCTGTAATCTGGTATGGCTCCACTGTGGTCCGTACTTGGATAGTGATCGAAAGGAACAGTGAAAGGAATATATCAAGACCAATTCTCAGAATGTGGCGGCAAATATGGTAGCTGAAAGTTTGGTCTGCTGGTAGGTGAATCAGATCTTCAGATTGCTGTCCAGAAGGCATTAAAGAAATATGTCCAGCTATTCTGGACAATGTCCTTGGAGTTCTTGAGTAAGTCGGGGTAAGAAGAGAGGTCCTTTGAGAGGTGGAATGCCTCCAGCTAACCTAAAGTATTGGGGTTCTGGCCCAGTTTAGAAGAAACGGATGCAACCGTATTTGTTCCTCAAGCTGATTAAATAAATGTATTGGTTATGCCAATACAAAGTTCAGTGGGCATATTACTTGATGTGGATAAACTTTATTATTACTACAGTCATTTTGGTAGCTACATCTCTCTACTACATATTGAGCTTCAGAAGATGATTAAAAAAAAAGCCACTGTTTATAGCCAGGAAGTTTACTATCATCCTGCATTTGCGCAATGGACTAAACGACCACAACAAAAATCCCAAAAATCTAAATTCAGGGATTCCCAGTTATACTCATTAAACTTCATCATTTTTCTTTTATGGATGACAAAATATTCGAATTCTTGATATCACTACAAATGTAATGTAAGTCTTACACCTATAATAGTCATGGTATGTTAACCAGTGGGTTTCAGGATTCCTGCTTTCTGGGAAATTATGGATAACTTTGAAGAGCAATAATGGATTTTATTTTCCATGATTTAGAATTTCTCATGATAGCTCCTAATCAAAAATTTTATAGAGTGTGTTGTCATGGAACAAAGAGACCCCAAATTTCAAAATACACATTTCTTTGTAACATTGGTTGCCACTTTCTAGCTTTTTCTAAATTCATTTTCTCTTTTCATCACTAGAGGGCAATATTGCTTCAGAAGTCAAAGTGGGCCACAAAAGCTTTTTTTTTTTACTTTTACTACTTAATAAGTTGTTCATGCTGCTGTAGACCTACTAGATAATTTCCTTCCAGACTGTTGCCAGAATGTAAGGTTTGCTCATATTAGAGTTGGTACTCACACAAGATGTTTCTGACGTGCTGTTGCGGCCAATGTGGTCTGCTGCCACTGTTCTCCCATTTTCAGTCGTGGAGGACTTAATTACTTTGTGTACATAAAGTTGTATCCAGATTCTGGTGACTTCTCATCTTTTCCACTATTGCTGTTCAGGCTCAAGCCCCCATACCAGCACCTGTCACCTTAATGAGGTCTACTCTGATTACTTGCATTAGTTAGGATAGGCCAGCTTATTCTACAAAACAAGTAGTCCCCCAAATCTCACTAGCTTAATCACCGCTTAGCTTGCCAATCCTCTTACACACGTTGGCGTGGGCTTCAGCTCATCACAGTTGGTCGGGGTTCTGGCTGACCGAAGCTTCCTTTTGGCGTGTCTGCAGTTGCTGCAGCGGAGGGAAGGGCATGTGGGGAATCACGCACTATTCTTTTTTTTTTTAAGACAATCTTTTATTTTTTAAAAGATTTTATTTATTTTTAGAGGGAAAGAGAGGGAGAAAGAGAGGGAAACATCGATGTGGGGTTGCCTCTCATACACCCCCCTACCCGGGCGGCGGGGGAACCTGGTCCCGTAACCCAAGCATGTGCCCTGATTAGGAATTGAACCGGTGACCTGTTGCTTCACAGGCTGGCACTCGATCCACCGAGCCACACCAGCCAGGCTCATGCACTATTCTTAAACCTTCTGAAATGACATGTCATTTCTGCCCTTTATTGGCCAAAGCAAGTCAGGTAGGTGGCTATTCCTAACTTTAATATAGTAGGGAAGTACGACCCTAGCATGGGCCTGCAAATGGGAATCTAACATACTTGGTGATCAACAGTAATGAAACCAAACTACTTAAAATTTCCAGCTCCCCATCTCTGCCTTAGGCCCTTGCAACTTTCTTGCTCTGTTGCATTTTTCCCCCATAGCATTTATTATCTTCTAATTTATATAATTTATTATTCTTTTTCTACCTCTTCTCCCTAGAATATAAACCCCACAAGGGCAGGGGTTTTTGTCTGTACTATGCTGTACCCACATTGCTCAGAGCAGTGTCTGTCTTACAGTGGGCATTCCGTAAGTACACAGTGAGCGAATAAATGAGCTGTGAGTCACATACCAGTTTTGTTCTTACACCATAGTCCACCAAATACACTTTGGCTAACAAGAGAGGAATGATGATATAAATTAGATTACTTTCTATGGTATGGTTATTCAAAACCATTATAGTTTGGAAAGTCTTCGCAAGTAGGATGTCTTACTGGGAGGATGAATTCTTTTGAAACTGGGCGCTCCTAAAGCATTATAACAATACACAGATAGATAACAGTGTCTATTATCTTTACAGTTGGGTTCACACATAGAGTGGTAAACAAATAATCACTTATTTTCAGGATGTGTTGTTATGGTCCCTGCAGAGGCAGATGGGCCCTCACCCAAAGTTAGGCTTGGATGTTAAGGCTGATGACGCCTCATATGCACGAGAGAGTATAAAAAGATTTATTACTTACGTAATCAAGGTCTCTCAGGAGAGTAGGGAAGATCTCTGAGTCAGGTTTGCAGTGGGTTTTAACCATGATTAGGGCCTGGGCCTGGGTGGGAGCTTCTACCAGAGCCAGAGGAGGGAGCACACAGACTGTCCCACGGCTTGTCCAGGTGTGGGGCATAAAGGGAAGAGGGAGGGGTGAAGCTTAAAAGCTGTTCCTCCTCCTCCGTGGCCTTAGAACTGAAACATCAGCTCTTCCGTGGGACTGGAATTAAACCACGGAATCTTCTGGGTTTCCAGCTTGTTAATTCACTCTGCAGATCTTGGGACTGGCCAGCCTCCATTCCAACACTACCTTCCAGAATAAGGTGAAACTAGAAAAAGCAATTGTTTTTTAAAATTAATTTATTTTTAGAGAGAAGGGGAGGGAGGGAGAAAGAGAAGTAGAGAAACATTGATCAGTTGTGTCTCGTGTGCCCCAACTTGGGACGAATCCACAACCCAGGTCCGTGCCCTGACTGGGAATCGAACCCGTAACCTTTTGCTTTGGGAGATGATACACAACTAACAGAGCCACACCATTCAGGGCAAGAAACTATTTTATCTCCTTGCTTTCCTTTCCTGCTTCACCCTGTAAGCTTCAGCATAGGAGGGAAGAATAGTCAAGGAATGGAGAGGTTTGATGGTTACCTTGATTTCAAAGAATCCATGTAAACTTTTTTTTCCTTAGGGGGACAGAATACAGTGTGTGTGTGCGTTTTCAAATTAAGTTAAGTGTCCATTGGAAAAAGTGTTAAGATCTTAAGTGGCCAGATTTCCTCCAATTAATATATACATCTTCGAGAGCTTCAAAAACACCCGCTGTCTAAAATTTTGAGTTCCAATAGGACAAACTATTTAGAACAGGGTTCCTCTTTTGCCTTCACTTAAGAAGTATATGAGCATGACAAGGTATGAATTCCAATCTCCATTTGTAAAAGTGGCTTTTATTAGTATTTGAAAAAATCATCCTGTAAATTCTCCATCCTGTACTCCTTTGGGCCATCTGCTAATCCCTGCCTGCACTGGCCCAGCGCTCTGCTGCCTCACATAGGTGCGGCCTCTTGGGAAGGGTTCATGGTCAGGGAACCTTCTCTCCTGTCTCTTCTGCTTTTTATTCCCGTTCCCCTCACTTCTTTCTTCTTCCTGCCTGGGCCACTCTTTCTTCTTCTTTCATGACATTCTAGAGTAGGCCCTGGGGGAGTTTAGATGCCTGGAGTTGGTAGTGCAGCACAGTGGGCAGCGGGAGGGAGAGGAAAGACGGGAGAGGAAACGCTTCTCGCTGCACCTCTGCTTCCCCACTTCCAGCCACCACTGTTAACTAACTGCTGGCTCCAGCGGTGGCAGTGGAGTCCTCTCTCCCTCTTTCAGTCTTTTCTCAGAGTCCCTCATCTGTTCCTGTCCCCTGCTCCTCTTTGTGGTAAATTACCTGCTCTTGAAACTAGAGTTGTGGGAGGGAATGAGTGAGGTGCTAGTAAGGAAACAGCAGGGGCTAACCAGACGGCATCACCAGTACGAGCCGTGCTCCCGGCCAGATATGGGTCTGGCTCCCCAGTCTAGTCTGCTCAGAAGGTGAGATGCCCAAAGTCACTCTTCCACTGTGCTGTGCCTGGGGGCAGGGGAGGGGAGGCGGGTAGGGCTCCCTACTTGGCACAGTCAGGCTTTCTGCTTCATCCACATGTGCACATTAACCCCCAGTTCTCTAGATCAGTCTCCTTTTAATATATTGAAAATGGTTGAATCGAAGGGACGTCACTGTAGGTCCTATGGACATTGGGAAGAATAATAAAGGCATATTGTGATTAACTGTATGCCCACAAATTTAAAAAAAAGAAGCAGCCCAATTCCCTAGATTGGCCAAAGCGTAAATATCCCTACCAATCCAGGTCAGCAGCCCCATCGGCACGCTCATGTAATGCTCTGGTTTTCAGTAACCTCTTCCTGTCTGGTGTTTGGGGATTTCTATTACTTTCTTGTGAGCTTAGCTATACATTCAAAAAGATTTTTTTGTGTGTTTCCAGGCATTCCTCTGTGTTAATGGAGGGAGGTGTTTTCAGAATCTTGAGTTCTATTAATAAAACCAGAAATCTTCAGTGTTCTATTTAATTTAACAAGGGTCTTTGTCTATACCACATCATCCCAGCTAATTTACATACATATCCCACACTTACACAGATGCATGGTGTATAAGCACACGTGCACATATGCATGTATTCTCTCCCTCTGTCTTCTGGTTTCTAGTCTCTTAACACTATGGAAAGCTTAGCAGATTCTTAATTATAAGCAATATAGCATAACTGAGCTTATCAAAAGCAGTAAGACCTGAA
>PVJI01018426.1:0-33392 GCA_004026765.1 Micronycteris hirsuta | reverse complement strand
CTTATCTCCTTCGTTTGTAAATGGCCACCTCTTCCTTATGTCTGCCATCCTTTCTCTCTGAATATCTGTGCACATGATTCCCCTTTTAAAAGGATGCCAACCACATGAGGATTTGACCTACCCGAGAGACCTCGTTTTAACTTAATTATTGCAATGAAGACCAGAAACAGTGACATGTGAGCGGAGCTTAGGACTTCCATGCTTGAATTTCTGGAGGGATATAATTCAGTCCATAACAATAGCTAAATCAGTTTTCTAAATGCTTTAAATGGTGGATAGGTTTTACTGAAATTATCCAGACATTTACAGTAGATTTCCTTTTTTCTTACAACAAGGCCTCAATGTTATTCCTCGAATGATGAGGAAATTCTTGTGATTCTTTTCCGTGAAGATTGCACTATACAAATATATTTTTCAAAAATGTTTGTTTTGGACAACTGTGTTTTGAATATAAAGCATCTGTCACATTATAACATCACACTTTCACTTATTCATGTGGAACACCATATGCAGCATTCTGGAAACACACTGACTTCGGGTGGTGAAAATTCACAGTAAGGCTGCCAGTTCTGTTGCCTGAAGAGAACATCTCTGCAGCTTATCTTCATTCTTCTGGATACTTTATTTTGCACATTAACAATTGATAATTTGACGAGTGCTGACAATACCTGTTTGCAGAATCACTTATGCTAGCTAATATATATGCTACTAGAAACTCACATTAACATCTTGCTACAACAACGTGATAAATGTCTAGGCACCGCATTTTACGGTTTGTCTCGTACTTTATCTTTATTTGACAGCAGGGTTAAAATAAAATGATTGTATATTTATGCCTTCCATCGGGGAAAAATGTACTTAAATGTCTTGGAATATTAGCTATCTATGTTTAAGCAAAGGCATATATCTAACTAATAAAACAATAAACTGCTAAATAACCCAGGAAATCTTATAAACTATAAAGTTATTTAAAGCTTTCAACCTTCACAACAAGGAATCTTGGCCTTTGAAAATTAGAGTGAATGCTTACTGGGTGCCACATATGGTGTGAAATTCTCAAAATATATATTATCTAATGACACATGTCCATTTTATCACTACTCTAGCAGTGAGATCCTTTTGTTATCTCCATTCTACAGATGGGGAGACTAAGGCTCAGAGGGATTAAGTAATTTATCAAACTTCGCACTAGTGACCACAAAATAACACGATCAAGATTCAGACTAAGGTTGTGTGACCCAGAATTAAGACTATTAGCTACTCACCTTTAACTGGATCATAATCAACAAAAGCAGAAAGCAAGCAAAACATAACCAGAGACATTGAAATTAAGAACAGTCTAACAATAGCCAGGGGGAGGGGAGAGGGGACAATGGGGAGAAGGGTTTTCAGAAATCACTATAGAGGACACATGGAAAGAACCAAGGGGGAGGAGGGAGGCTGGGGAGGGAGGTTAGGATTGGAGGGGGAGGGAAGAGGGGAAGGGAGAGGATGCAGATAACTGTAATTGAACAACAATAAAGTAATTATTTAAAAAAAAAGCACAAAAAAAGAAAAAAGAAAAAAAGACTATTAGCTACTGCAAACATAGCTATCGAACAGAACCATTAGAAGTACTGAAGATTAAGCACATTGACTTTTGACAATGAAACTAGAACTTTTATATTAGCTCCGTTACTCATCTCAATAACCGTCCTGAGTTTCAAAATATTCTGACCACACAGTCTTAACCAAGCTCTTCACATCTAGCCACCACGGATCCTCTTCTTCAGCCTGCCAGTCTCCTTACTATTTGTTCTAGATTTATCCCTAAAAATACAGTGTAGCTCCCCCCACCATGTCATGTGTTTCATACAGGCTGGGGGGGCAAAAGTAGGTTTACAGTTGTGAGTACGTGAAACACGGAGCTTATTCTTGTATTAATATTTATTAATTATTGTGTTACAACTGTATAACTAAATAAAGTGATGATAAATTCAAAAAGCTTAGCATGGTTCCAGTCACAGAGCAATCATTTAATTTTTACCTGAAAATATTATATTTTGTCTAAATTGCTACCACCCTGTTATTATTATTATTGCCAGTACAGATTATACTTAATATAATTGAGCTATAAACACTAAGAAGTGATTTATTTTAATATTTTCTAATGTGATATAAAGTTCAATGGAAGCTATACATTTTGTACATATGGCCATCACTCTAAGATAGAAGGTATATGCCAAAACTTCAAAGAAATACTGTCATAGTTTAACTACAAAAGGAGGGGTTTCCTTGCATTGACTTTCATATCCACCAATGTTCCCTACATTGATTTCTTATGGACAGAGGGTTTCTAGACTAAGAAAAATTAGGACAGTTATTTTGATTGGAGACCCAATATATTATATATAAACACATTATTTTAGTGATAAATACAGACAAATACATTTACTTTACCGATGCACAATCTACCAAAATTGTAGTGTTCAACAATCTTGCCTATTTGAGGAAATCCTCAGTTATTATTATATATGTACTTTTTAATATCTTATATTATTTTTTCACAACTAACCTATAACTCAGTTCATGTTGACAGTAAGAAAGTCTAAGGATTTTGATTTTTTCATTTTGAATTTTAAAGCCATGTAAAAATTATACCTGATGATAAAAAGTTCTGTTATTTAGAAAAGTAACAGTATTAAGAATATTCATACAAAAAATGACAGAAGAATTAGGAAACAAATATGTTTTTACATGCCAGAGACAAAATAAATACTTTTTAAAAACATAAACAAAATGAATGTCATTAATGTTATAATTACTAACAATATAATTTATTTTTTTAGGATTTTATTTATTTATTTTTAGACAGAAGGGAAGGGAGGGAGAAAGAGAGGGAGAGAAACATCCATGTGTGGTTGCCCCTCACATGGCCCCCACCAGGGACCTGGCATGCAACCCAGGCCTGTGCCCTGACTGGGAATCAAACCACGACACTTTAGTTCACAGCCCATGATCAATCCACCGAGCTACACCAGCCAGGGCAATAAAATTTATTTTATAGTGGGATTACTTAGAAATTTTCATTCTATATTCTAAGCAATAATGATGATTATAATTATTATAAAATAATGTTTATCAATATGTACCATATTAAATATACTATTTAAGAAATTTATAGATTAATGTGTATATATTTAATTAAATTATCTTCTTATGTTACTGAGAAAATAAAAAATAAAATAAATATAAATTCCTCTTTTGAATATGTTCTATTATTTTTGTGGTTATAAATATGTGCATAATATTCCTAAATTCCAACACCATCTGTGACAAATCTTGATGCTTAATAAATATTTTAATAAATCAATGGCTCATATTGTGAAAATATATATATTGTTTTAATGACTATGTCAGTGGTAATGAAGGAATCCCAAATAAACAAAACAATTTAAGCTAGTTTTTTTTAATGGTTCAATATTATAATAATATGACACTTAAAGAATAGTTTTATTTCTTACAATTTCTTAAAAATAAATACTATCTGATTTACTAGTTGACAAAAGAGACACCGGTGATGACATACTTGGGAACCATTCTGGATTGCCTTATTAGGCAATAAATAAAACACAATTTCCTTTCTTCTAATTGTGTGAGTATGCATACCAGCAAACTAACTGCATACTAATGTGGAATTAAAGTGGGATCAATAATATTAGCATTAGTTCTGTAGCATGAAAATGTATAGAGTAAATAATTTCATTTATAAACCACATATGCTCAAGAAATATGTAGAGAATCAAAAAATAGAAATATCTGAAACCTATGCAGACATGTAAGTTTCATTTTAAAAATATCCTTCTACAGGCCTCCATCACAGATACGGCAGTCTCTCATTAAATTTGAGCAAACATAAACTATCAGGAGGCAAAGTGAAGAATGGAAGTAAAGAGTGAATCAATTGGTTAAACAAGCATTCCCGACTTTTAGGCAACCCATGCCCTTCCCTAGATACATCACCTTCCTGTTCACAGGATCGTGTCTTGATAAACTTGAGGGCTTGCCCTGGTTTGTTTAAGAGAATTTTTCAAGACGGCGTCCTAGGCAACTGCTTCTCAGTCTATCGGGGGTGACTAGCAATAGCCTTAATGTTTACTTCCTCATGGGCTATGACTTGTGTAAAATACAATAAAAATAAGTCAGTAAAATTAAATTAAACAAATCCATCAATATACAACCCAGACCCCATTTAAAAATAAATATTGTATTCTCCCCTGGCTGGTGTAGCTCAGTGGATTGAGCATGGGCTGGGAACCAAAGGGTCCCAGTTCGATTCCCAGTCAGGACACATGCCTGGGTGGACCAGGTCCCCGTGAGGGCCAAGTGAGAGGCAACCATATATTGCTATTTCTCTCCCTCTCTTTCTCCCTCCCTTCCCCTCTCTCTGAAAATAAATAAAAAAATAAAATCTTAAAAAAAAACAATTCCAATAAAATTGGTTTAAAAATATTGTATTCTATGGCATAAAATTACTCCATTGTATTTCTAAAATCTATTCTAAATGTTTATTCTTAATACCAGTACTTATGAGTATATTCACAGATTGATGACAGATTGAGATTGGACTCATTGAAACAACCGCACTGTGAAGAACAGCACCGGGTTTGACGGGGTTGCAGGAACTGCATGTGAACATTAGAGAATCTGATTCGCAGAATACCGATTCGCAGAACACCGATTCGCAGAACAGGTGCTTTTGTTTTCCCTGTTGTTGGTGGTGATTTGTTTTGTTGGTTGGTTGTTTAGTTTTTGAGGACCTTATGAACTTAAACATCTAGGGAAACACATTTAAAACCACGTGAATTGTTGTCCTGCTCTCTTACGAATTCCCCATCTCAATATCAAGTAGGAAACTGAAGACACCCATGTGTGCATGGTCATCAATCCGAACATGACATGTTGCATGTAGGCAGCATCTTGCTCTGGTGTGATGACAGCGTTCTTGCATGGAGTTGGAGCCATACCTTGATCTCATTAACTCTAGTGTTTATCTGCTACGTTGGAAATGCATTAATGTTGTACAGTTTTTTTTTTTCACCTTAATTAATGTGACACATCCGTTGAAAAGCTGTGACAGCACTATAGAACAAGAAATGCATACTTGTCAGTTTTATGTTTTTCAGAAAAATGGAAACTTCATCTTGTTCTGTTAAATTCAAGCTGTATCTGCATTTGAACTGCAGTCAAATGCAAAACGAGATCATTAATATTCCTTCCCAGATTGTTGTCAAACTTACAGCTTTGCAAATACTTTAGAAAAGTCATGGAAGTAGACTGACGAAAAGTAGCTTACATAGGTTGGGTGTACCTGCTCTTTTTGATGTAGTATCCTTTGAAATCTTCTTATACCTAAACAAGACCCACAGGAGGATGCAACAAGGCAGAATGAAAGAGAGGAAGTACAGCCCCCATGGAGACTTCATTGCAGCAGAGTTGACTCCTATTAGTTTTTGGAAAAAATAATCTGAGTTGGATGGTATGTGGATAGGGACAGGTTTGGGAAAGGTCAACTATTACAAGACACCAAGTAAAATAACCACGGTAAGGAGTTTTACTGACAAGAGATCCTTTACTGCTCCGATTAAAGTGCTTGTTATTTCAATGACTTTTTTTTTTCTAATGAAAGGAATGAACAACAATTTATGAAATTAGATCACCTCATTTGTCTATATTACTGATGGCACTTATTTTAAATCATTTGAAATATTCTGTGTTTCAGAAGTTAAACTTAGCAAGGATGAAAAGATGTAACTATACATAAATTAATGTATTTTTACATATGTTATTAGGGATCAAGTGCGTGAATAGAAAGGATATGGGCCACAATATTAACAATGTTGAAACTGTTATATTTGGCTAATGAATATTCACTTATTTTTACTTTTTCTTCATATTTTTGTATTGTTTGAATTTTTCCATTGACTTGCTATAACATTTCTTAAATCAGGAAATAAAATGCTATTTTAATTTTGAAAAACACAAAATGTTTTCAACATGTTGGGTAATTAAGACGGATTAACATCAGCAGTGGTTTCATGGGCTGGAGACTGTGAGGACAGTACTTGTTAATCACACTCCATTCTGTCTCCCTGCAGTTAGGGACGCCCTCCGCGGCTCAGTAGCTGCATTGTCCAGTATGGTGGCCACCCGCCACAGGTACTAATGAGCAATTGAAACATTGCTAGATTTGAAATGCACTTGTTTAAAATTGGCTGAACTAATTTATACAGACAAAGAGGCAAACATCTAAAGTAATCTGAGACTGTCACATTTTGTTTTTATTCCAGGGTTAATGGCATATTTTACATTCCATGATATGAAGTCATGGGAGGTTATTGCCATTTAAACAATTCAGCACAACAGAAAATATAGAAAAACTGAAAAAATTATGTCCATTAAACTATAACAATTTTTCTATGAATGTTCATACTTATAATTTTAGGAATAATATATATGGAGTTATATTTTTGTACTTACATAGTTTTGGCATGGGAAAATTAGTAAATATAAAAAAAACACTTAATCATTGTTAATTCTAAATTGTAATATAGCAAGATGCTCAGATAAAGTTGTTTCATCCTATGTCATTTCATTACAATGTTAAAGTGAAAAAAAATACAATTTCTGGCCAGGGCCACTGTATGTGTGGAGTTGTACATTCTCCCCGAGTCTGCATGGGTTTTATCCAGTTTCCTCCCACACCCTAGAGGTGTATCCTTGAGTTAAATTGGCATGTCTACATGGTCCCGGTCTGTGTGAGGGTGTGTGTGTGTGTAAATGTACCCTGTGATGGAAGAGTGTCCTGTTCGGGGTGGTTCTTACCTTGCACCCTGAATTGCCCAGACAAGCTCTGGCTGTCTATGACCCAGGACTATGATAAATGAGTTGGAAAATATGTTCATTTATCTTTCTTATATGTATATATATCTCACATTTATTTTAATATTTAGTAGTAGAAGTGTTTGGGGTCTTTATTTAGAAATTTGGAAATGTCTTTGTCTCCAGACTTGTGCCATAGGAACTTAACTCTCATTTATATCAGTTTGCCTATTCGTTTTGTTACACATTGCTTCATTTAAACTTGTAGTTTCCAAGACCTTTTGAAGTTAAGTAAAGTGTTACTGTATTCTTAGGGGTGTGTGTGTGTGTGTGTGTATATATATATATATATATATATATATATATATATATATATTATGTATATATATATTTTTATGTATATGTACATACATAAAGAAAACAACTCCAAATAATCTTAAGCCAGTGATATAAATCCCCCTATAGTTAAATGAAAATAACTTATTAAAAACGAAAACTATGATGAAGCCATATCCAGGGTTTACCAAAGTAAATCTTTTCCTCTTTCTGGTGAAAGAATTTGTTTTATAAAGTAAAATTTCTGGTTCACTCATTTTATAACAGAAATATATGTTTTCTATTTAATTGCTTCAAGTCTGACTTTAAAATGAAGAAACATGTTGACACACAGAGACAGTTTAAGTCTAAACTATTTGTATTGCTTCTACTATTTGAGTTTTAATTAGCTTTATGAAACCCATAAAGTATTTATTTATACAACGAAAACATAGTTGGAAGACACCTGTAAGATTGGTTTTAGGTGACAACAAACAGGGGATATGGCTTTGGGGTTAAACCTTGTCTTTCAGCCTATGTAGCATTTGTGGCATATTTTTCCCATTAGTACTACCATTCACTATCAACACTATGCTATGCTTCTATTACTAAGGTTAAACAAAACATTTCTTACCTCTCAATGTTTTGTTGTTTCATATTTATTTAAATAGTACAGGAGTACAATTCACATCTACAACACCAGCACTAATATTCATTTATGCAGGTAACCCAAATAATCTGTTAGGAATTAAATAGTGAAAAAATAAACAGGGACACCATGGAAAGTTCACTGAGGTTATGATTTGTTCTTCTCTTTTTAATATACCATAGGGTGGGGCAAAAGTAGGTATGCAATTGTGAGTACATGGAACACAGTTTATTATCGTATCATTATTTATTACTTATTGTATTATTTTCCATACAAACAACTGCAAACTTACTTTTGCCCACCCTGTATATAGCAGTAAGAGATCAACTGTATTTCTTTATATTTGCAACATAGGCAGAACCTAAAAATAAAAAGATATCAGTTGATACCAAATAAACATCCAATACTAAAAAAAAATATATCTAAGAAAATATGTATGAAAGCTGTACACTGAAATATGCAAACAATAACATGAGCATTTAAGAAGACCTAAATGAATGAGGACATTCATGGATTAAAAGGCTGTATTTTGAAGATTCAAGTCTACGTAAACTGATCTCAATGTTCAATGTAAGTCTAACCAAAATCCCAGCAAGTAATTATAACTCAATCCACTATGTGACTTTTAATTGAGTAAATGTAGAAAATAATAGGTTTTTATCATTTTAAAGATATATTGCTTGTAAATCAATTATAAAACCACTTATCGGATCTGGTTTTCTGATTAATGAGGTTCACTTTACCTTGCTCTCACTCCTATCTCTTCTAAACAGTTTCATGACACTTGAATCTCGACAATTGTTTCATTTCTCTAAATTAAAAGATATTGTCTTACCGATCATTATTTTATGCTAATTAAATCCAACAACCTATGAGAACTATAACTATTTGAATCATAACAGTAATTTATAGCTAAACAAGGAAAAGATTACTGAGAAGAATTTTTATGATGAGAAAGAATATGTAGGACATGCAAGAGAATAGGGAAAAAGTCCAAATTGATTCTGAGTGAAAAATGTGCATTTATAACAGAGAAATTAACATTCTGGTGCACTACAGATAAACTTTGACTTTTTAATAATTTTATACAATGACAATATTTTTTGAGAACTATTAATTATAATTGTGGAATGTGTTATTAATGTACTCTGTTAAATATATTGTTCTTTTACTGGAAGTTTCAAAGCAATAAAAGAAAATTTATTGCTCTTTATAATAACAAAATAATAAATAGCTTTAGTAAAGTCATTTTCACCATCACAAAACTATCAAATAGTGCTCATATTAGCTTTACTTATAAAATAATAAATTATCACATTTATATTTAATGGTGTTTGTCTTTTTATGGTTCTTAACTTCAACTGTACACACTTATCTATTCTTCTACCTTGTAAATATCACTTATTGATCTTCATTTATACCATTGCTCTATCCTTGCATTTTTCCCTAAACTGTTGCTTAAACTGAATGTATATAATTATAATTTACTTACCATTGATTTAGTCAATATCTCAGCATTTAGTATTTTAAATTCCAATATTTCCACTAACCTTCAAGGCAACCTCTATATATTCTGTGTTTGGTTGTTCTTATCTTGCTCCTCAAAAATTCTTCCAGATTTTGCTTACTTTCTAAAGTCTAGCTGCTTTGGTCGAGTATTCAGAAGGCTATCATAAGACTGAAATGAAAGTATTTCTTAGGTTGAGTTCTCATCTAGAAACTCTGGAGAAAAATTCACATCTAAAATCATTCACATTGCTGGAAGAACTAACTTCCTTTTTGTTGTCAACTTAGATCCCTGTTACCCTAGTGACTGTCATCCGGGGCTGCTTTCACCTCTAGATGCTACCTGCTCTACTACCATTTGGCTGATCCAGCGTCAAGCAAAAACATCATGTCAAAAATCAAAGACAAAGAGAGAATGTTAGAGTAGTGAGAGAAAAAAAAAATGCCTCACAGGAAAAGAAGCCTTCAAAAGACTATACTTCAGTTTCTCAGCAGAAATCTTTCAGGATAGAAGAGAGTAGGGTGGTATACTCAATGTGCTGAAAGAAGAAAAAAAACTGCCAACAAAAACTATTTTACCTGATGAAGTTGTCCTCCATAAATCAAAGAATTCCAATAAAGAATTTCTCAAACAAACAAAGCTGAAGGATTCTATCACCATTACACCTTCTTATAAGAAATGATGAAAGAGGTTTTCCAGCTGAAAAAATAAACACTAATTAGTAACATAAAAATGTAAAAAAATAAATAAACACACTGATAAGGGTAAGTATATACTCAAATTCAAAATACTCTAATGCCATATTATGTATTGATATGTAACATAGAATGTGTGGCATGTTAATTACTTAAAGGTGGTAAGCATTTAAAGGACAGAATTATTTTATAAGATATAGCATTAATAATTTGGTAAAGGATACACAATATAAAAAGAGGTGAATTGTGACATCAAAATTATAAAATATATGAAAACAGTAAAAGGGCACAGTTTTTTTTATATAATTGAAGTTAAGTTATTATCAGCTCAAAATAGACTGTTATATCTGCAATATGTTTTATGTAACCTTACGGTAACCACAAAGCAAAAACAACAGTGGATGCATAAAAGATAAAAGGGAGAAGCTCAAACCCAGCCTCTACAGAAAATGATCATAAAGAAAGAGAGCAAGAATAGACGAAAGAGAGGAAGAATGGAACAAAGGAGTTATAAAACAGCCAGAACAAAAAGAGATGACATTAGTAAGTCTTTACCTATCAATAATTGTTTAAAAAAATAAATGGATCATTTTCTGAAATCAAAAGGCATATAGTATCTAATGGACAAAATGATAAGACCCAAAAACATCGTTTCTACAGAGTCTCACTTCAGCATTAAGGACATACATAAGACTCAAATTAAAGGGATGAAAAGAAGATACTTTTTGCAAATAAAACCAAAAAAAAAGAGCATGGGTAACTATGCTTATATCAGACAAAATAGATTTTAAGTAAAAAAAAAATGAAACAAGAGATAAATATGTTTTTATGTAATGATAAAAGGGCCAAATCACCATGAACATAATACAATTTTTTAAATATATATACACCCAAATAGTAACAGATTTAATGGGAGAAATAGATGACGATATACTAATAGTAGGGAACTTCAATACCCACTTTCAACTGTAGATAGAACCTCCATACAGAAAATTAATGAGGAAACACTGGGCTTGAACTATTCTTTATTTTAGATGGGCCCAATGGAGATTTACAGAACATTCCTTCCAAAAGCAGCAGATTACACATTTTTCTCAAGCACACAAGGAACGTCCTCCAGGATGTGATTCTAAGTGATTTCTTTTCAGACTTTTATCAAAAAGTTACTGTTGTATCTGTTTTATAGAAACACACAGCACAAAAGTCAAATAATTTGTAAAAATCTATGTATGTAGTTAGAAACAGAGCTAGAATTTGAGCTGAAATAGTTTAGATCCAGAGCCACTAAGGATGATACACTAAAAAGTCATCATAGCATCTGTAATATAATATATATTTTAAAACTATTTTGGAGAATTTTACTCAGACATTTAAAAGCATGGGATAAATGATAAAACTTTATTAAATATTAATTACTAATGTCAGTTTAGTGGAATTCTCCAAAATCTGAGCATATTATGCAGCAAGAGCTAACATGACATAATAATGTACAGAGAAATAACAATGTATGAATTGATATAATTTCATTTATAATCCAATTATATAATATGAGTTTTTTATTGTAAAAGTTTCGAGGATGCATCCCAGTTCTCAATTCTAGAATATGGTTAGGAAACAGTTTAATATATAATTTAAGTTATATAACAAAGAATAAAATTTATATTAAATAATATGTTAAAAATGTAGCCTAGAGACAAACAGAATTTTACAGGCAAGGCACACAAGGCATTTATGTATGGTAGCAAGAGGTCACAGATATTTGTATGGTCAGATACTCTCAACAAGAGACAAATAGCTTACAACATATGAATCATAAACAGTGATATTTATCCTCAAAATATATAATAACAATCTACTAGCTGTATGCCAACTGACACTTAATTGAAACTGCACTATGGCTAAATAATGGCTTATATTCTAAAGTTGTTTTGAGTTAAACCATAAGTTCCACAAATACTTGGTTTCATTACCTTTAGGACAGAGGCAAGTACAAATAATCCAATTTCAAGGTTCTTTGAAATGCACAAAAATATAAGTGCTAATATATTTTGACTTTAAGTACCTTCATATCTAAAGCTACAATTTCTGTTCAAAAGTCATCATTAAGTAAATCAGATTATGGTGTGGACATTACAATTTAGCAAGTAAGAGATTAAATCAAATATGATTGTAATTGGTATTCACACAAGACAGGCTGATGGTTTTCCAAAATGTCAAAACTGTGACAATAACAAAAATAACATCTATATCCAAGTGTTTCACATACATTACCTTATTTTATACTAATACATTTATGTTACAGCTTGTGTGCCTACGAAATACTTAACACCCAGATCTACATTGTACAGAGGACAGATAAGGTCAAAATAAACCTGGTGGTTAACTCTAAATCCAAAAATGTCCCTTGTGAATGTCTCTGCTCCCTGAACTGTCACATACTTATTCATAAATTATTTCTTTCAAATTACAAAAGGAAAGTTTTATTAAAATTATTTTTCAATTGGAGAGGCCTGTCATATGCTCTGACTCTTTGAAATAAAAATAACACTCTGAATTAGCTCCCGGTAATGCACAGGCTACTCAAGAAATTTGTATTTTAAAATTACATATTTTAGGAAAAAATAGCGCGTATTTAAAAAACCCTCAAAAACAAATCATTTCAAAGTTAATTAAATTACTGTTCTGTGACTCATGATGTTTTGCTTTGTTTAGAATAGATTTCATCCATTTTAAATCATTTGTTCAGCCTTGAAAACATAAGCATTTTGTGCCATTGTTTTTGAAAGGGCAGATCATGCCTTTTCTATTTGGTATACTATTTTCAAAATGTCACAAAAAGGCAAAGAGTAAAGAATCCCAGAGACCAAGAAAAACAAGTTTTGCATATCTAATTACAAAAGAGAGAGCAGAAAACCATTCCCAAGACATTTAAGTAATTTTTATTTAATATAGGTATGAATATTTCATTCATGTATATATTAAATAAAGAAATCATCATCTCCTCATTACCCTTACACAGATACTGTACTTACATATATTTACGATTGAAAACATTTAGAAATACTATTCTAAATCTAGTCATGGCTAGAATGAGCATTGTTTCCAAGACTTGCTCTCTACCTTTACACTCCCATATCTATTAAAAGAGATGATGACTTTTTTTGGTTGAAAATTATAATCACCCAGGTTGAATTTTGGGAAAACATTTTGCTTTCCGTCCTCTTCTTGCTTAAAAATATCATTTTCTTCTGTGATCTTGGCTGTTTATGTGCTTCCCTATATGGTTATGCAACTATTCTCATAATATCCAAATGTTAAGGCCCTCTCAGATCCAAAGAGATGTATATTAAAACATGATACATTTAAAAATTATCATCCCAAGTCAAATATGGCCCAAACTGAATTTTTCACATCTCCTGCCAGCTCTCCTTTCTGAAAATCAGTAGTCCATCTAGGACATAATCAGTCACTTTCCAATGGAAGCCCTTGAGGACCACTGATTTGTTCATTTTCATTATTCCTTCATGGGTCAGTTTTTAAATTCTGCAGATTTTATCTCAACTATATCCTTTCTTCTCTAACACCTTTGTCACTAAGTGCAACCTTTATTATCTCTTGATTAGGACTGTGTACTATTCTGTTATTGATATTTAATTTCTCTTGTCCATGCTCAAAGGCCCTATTACCTACCCTACCCCTCCCCACATCCATACCGGATTTATTAATGTTTCCTATACTCTGTTCTAATGTTCTTTAGGCCATTTATTCTCTGCTGTGTGGAGTGTTATTGTATATTGTATATTAGCAAAATCCTTCTCCTCCGCCCTAGAAGCCAATAACTCAGGAATGCACAATTACCTCTGGGTGAAAATGACTATATTAGGGGTTATTTTTATTTTGATAAATTGTTTATTTCTTGCAAATTTTATGCCTTATAATGTTACTGCCTTTTATTTTATGTTAACATAAACTAAGTGTGAAATACTTGGAAGCCAGGTAAATATATTCTTTATTATTTATTTATTTCTGCATGGACTAATACTTTTTATCCAGTGAATTATAATCTACTAGATTCATTATGTTTATGTTAAAATCATTTCTGGCATAGTCAAGGGGGACCCCTAGAGTATCTTTATTCTTTTGACATGTCTCCATCATTAGCTGAGCAGTTTTTTGCTTTTTAGCAGAGCAATATATACAAGTTCAACTTATACTTTTGCTGTCCCATAACTATAATCAGCCATTACTCCAAGGAGATTTTTGTTTCTTAAGTGGACAAGAATATTTAGAATCACACAAATGTGTTCATTGCTGTTGAGGTGTCATGATCTCAGATATTTTTAGTGCTCGGGTTTAGAAGGTCTGAACATTATTCATTCTTATATGACATATTGGTCTCCAAAATATAGAACTATATATGCTTATAATATGCACATGTGTGGTTTTGGCAAGAAATCTTTGACAAGATTCTTTTCAGATTACAATATTCACCTTTAGGAAATCAATGTGCACTTTAAGATATTCTTATAGTACTTCGTAAACAAGGTCAGTACTCCACTCACATTTTATGATTCTACTGTCATGCAGTTTAATTCTACATGTTATAAACTTTATAAGATTTTACTATGGTCTTGCTTTAAACCACCAACAATCCTTTCATTGAAATAAATATAGAAAGATAATAGAAAGATGATAGATGATAGATAGATAGGTAGATAGATAGATAGATGATGGATAGATGACAAAATGAGCTTTTATTTAGACCAATACATTCACTTCTTTTTGGTACTCATTCTGTTGTGCACTTTCTGGTATATCGCCTTAACCTGGAAAGCTTCCTTTAGCTTTTCTTATAATGTGAGCATCCTGATGACAAATTATTTCAGCTTTTCATCTGAAAAGCTGTTTATTTAACATTTTTGAGAAATATTTATTATAAAATATTATTTTTGGATAAATATTTTTGGGTTCACATCTTCTTTCCTTGTCATCCATTGTCTTTGTATAATATTTAGTCTCAAATTGATTTAAGTCCTTTATATGCATCCTAAATGGATTTTGTGAGTTGCTATTTCATTACTTTGGAATCACCAATGTTACAATGTTTTGATAGTGTCACGATGTGAGAATGTGAGCCTTCAAGATTGCAAAGCTGTAAAACTGTAAATCATGATATTTTGGAACAATCAATTTCTAGACTCTTAAGTTCGAGATATCAGGAGATGCCAAAATCCTGAGTTTCTGATAGTGCCAGACTACGAGAACTCGTGATTGTTTTTAATTTTTCAATCTAAATCTCCCTTCTGCTTACTCAAAAAATCCCCTAAAAGAATTACTTGTTAAGAGGATTAACTCTTTATTTGGGGTTCTTTCAGATCACAGTCCAACATACCAGCCAAAAGCCAGCCACAATGTGGCTATTTTGTCCAAATGCTGTCTTTCTTAGGCTGCATGACTCCCATATATGTTCTGACCTCAAATTCAGCAACTGGACCCTTATATAAAATTGCCCCCTATCCCTTAATCACCTACATATAGCATCTTCCAGTAGTTTCCTTCTTTTAATTTCTTTATGTCTGTAGTTCCTATTGTGGTTTTGAACAAAAGTATGATTTATTTTTTCATACAGAGATATTTTGTAGTTTCTGTAAAGGTTATTTTTGTGAAGGAGTGAAGGTAATCCATGGACTTCTATAACTTAACTATAAGTGTTATTTCTTAAGTTCCACTTTAAAATGTATTTCTTATTTTTAATTTTACTTTTCAAATATGTTTGACATTCAATATTATTAAATGCATTTCTGAGTTGGATCTTATGCAAATAGGATGACTATTATAAAAGATTTCCCATTTTCTTTGTTATAGGAATTTGCTATTCATACTTATATGCATGCATATATTAAATGGTATTATACAACATTGTCTACCCACCAGGTTTTAATTATCTAGCTATCTACCTCTCTATCTTTATCTATTAGACATAAGATGTGTCTTACTTTTATATTTCAAGTCAATCCTACATAGTGCATGCTCATAAAAATAACTATCAAATAAACAGATGAATGTATAAATGAATAAGATACATAAAATGCGTTTACAATGAATGTATTTAAGTGCCTTAGATATATGTTTACAAGTGGAACATTTTTATAAAGTATACACACGATATTTTATCTATGATTAAAGCGTTAGAAATTATTCGATGCCATTATAGAAAAGCTGAGATAGGAGATAAAATGTTATCAAAGAAGGAAATGTAACATAACTATTGCCCGTAGACCAACACTCTGCTTCTCAGGGGGAATCATTTGCTGTGCTGTGTTATTTCAATTTACTAATTTTTACCCACTGATTGGCATCATATTTCAGCAAAAAGTAAGTAGTAGTCTTTTTTAAGAAAGAAGTTTTCTCAATTTTGAGGTCTTCTTTTACTGATGTCTATTTTTTTTTTCTGACTCTCTCGTGGAATCATTGAACCCTTTGCTGTGCTTTGGTTCCTGGCACGTGTGTGGTCCCTGATTCGTGAATATATGAACTCACGCTCATGAGTAAGTGGCAGCTGGTTAGCACCACTCAAATGAATCAAGGTGAATAGTTGGCTAAGAAAGGGAACTAGTGTTTTCCAGGGTACCACTAATGTCACAGTGTTAGCTTTCTTTAGTCCCTCAAATATGAGCAAGAAGAACTTTCAGGGGGGAGAGAATGTCAATGGGATGCCTTTCTAATTCTGGTGAAACCGCTATTGATAATTAGGATTGGCTTAAGTGTGTCAGCTCTCCTCTCCGGAGCCCCCGCCATCCGTGCACTGATCTGCTTGGCTCCTGTCTTTTTTGATTAGTTTTGAACATACAACTAATTTTTCATGAGGATATTTTGTATCTTTCCACATGTATTATTGTCTGCCACCAGATTTTTGGTAAATAATGATCAAGACCTGAATAAGCATAAGGAAAAGGGACAGGTGAAAATTCTAAATATCTAGGGCAAAGATCAAGTCCAGCCAAGACAACTGAGGAGCTGATGGGGAAGAGGATCAGGGACCCATGCAGAGTGAGTTATATGGGTCAAGTACTGTGAGATATAGCAGTAATACTGAGCAGGTCTCACTAAGCTAACCACTGATTCTGGGGAGGGGGGAAGACCTGACTAGCTTTAACCTCATCTGGATGGATACATTTTAAATTTGACCACAAAATATGGTTGAGGCCTACAGGAAATATCTGCCTCTGATTAAGACCAGAAGAGGTCCTGTTTGATATAATCAAACCTTATTCCTAACCTTTAATTCTATTCTAATAGAATTTCTGGGCACTACTAAAGACGGAGTAAAGGTGTGTGGTTTGTAGCTTTCATTTGCTGCATTGCTTCTATGTGCAAAGGCCTGGCTTAAAAACCTTTTTTAAAGTCCCAGAGCCCTAGTGCATTATGTTATCACAATTTCCAGATGGATTTGGAATGTATCAGTAGATAAGCAATAAGATTTAAAAGGTTCTATTAAGGAGAAACAATAGCACTATTAAGTCTGCAAAGGAGAGAGCTATTATGGTATTGCGGTCACTGTTTCGTTACACATGCTGTGTTACTGAAAGGTAGCATCATCCAAGTCAGCTATTTTCTGGTTCTTCTAGTGAACCACGATGCAGAAAGGCTATGACAATAGAAGAATGGATGGAAATTAACTATGAGAGAAAAGTCCTTGAACAACAAGTGCCTTTTTAAATGGAATGAACTAATACATTTTCCTTTCCTCGAGAAAGAGGCTAACATCATAGAAGCGTTTGATTAGGTGTTCATAGGAGATTCTTTTAAACCCTCTAAGTGCAACCCTCAATGTTGCGAAAGGAATAATTAACGAACTGAATGCCAAGAGAAAAACAGCCTAATAGGACTAGAAAATAATGCTGCCAGTGCTTCATACATTTTATGGTCCTTTTATTTCTCAGTTGACAAAGGATATTTAAAATGTTGCATCTGGATATTGCAAGACAGGTTTACTTTGTACTGTTGGCCTTAGAAATAATTGAATTGTTGCATAAAACACCCATAGAAGGTAAAACATAATGCAATATTTTCATAAATGTTATACTTCAGCAGTTTGAATGTCTATTAATGGTAATAGTTGACATTTCCAAGACCTTGATAGAATTAAACACATAGCATTTACTAGAAAAATACAAAAATACATACTAGTTATTCCTTTTTAACAACATACATTTATTTAGGTGAAATGGAAATACTAAGAAAAGTAAGATTGTTTTTCAAAAGAAAAAAAGCGAATACTTTTACCAAAAATTAAAATTTATAAAAGAAGATAATTAATGTAGTTAGACCAAATTAAAGTTGTGTTTTACCCTAATTAAGGCAAATTGGAAAAACCTGCTCTGTTTAATGTTGTTCTTTCTGCTCCATAGCAACAACAGGCTTATCAAAATAGGCTAACAAAGGCCTTCTAAATCAACATTATTAATCACACGATGTGTGGACAGCCATGTTCTTGGTGTCCTGTGGAATAAAAGTAATACTCTATTCACTTTATTGTAGACTAATAAAAAACATTACAGTGTGCACATAAGGATTTCACTGCAACCACCAAGAAATTTAAGTTTAAGAATTTTCTTACTTATTGAATTCATCGTTTACTAGCAAAAATAATATAAATTTGTATGAGATCAACCTATTCGCCTTTCTCTTATTATTATGTAGCAGGAAAAGTGCAAAGAGGGATTACTAGACCCCTCTGAAGGCTATGGTATCTGGCTCCTGGTATAAAATGTACAAAATTTTAGATTTCAAGGAGGTAAATTAATTCAGTGCATTTCAATCGGGGGTTGCAATGAGTAGTAAGATTACAGATTTTTGTCACCTCATAGGACTGTTCGTAAAAATAAGTAAAATGATGTAAAATCTTTTAAAAGCAGTAAAACCACCAATAACTACATAATATCATTATTATTGAGTGCATTCTCTCTACTGAATATATTGCATGTATGACTCAATAAATATTAGATCAAGGAATAATTTTAAAAGTTAAAGTTAGAATATATTATGAAGAATATGTGCTATGGAAGGGTGATAATGAGTAACACAAATATTAGTGTGGGATATTAGTGGCTACTGGAGAAAAAAATTACCTTTTCTATCACTCATTTAGAAATTTAACTTTTATATAATGTATAATCACATTAAAATTATAGAAAAACAGCCTGGGGTGGTGTGGCTTAGTGGATTGAGTGCCAGCCTGTGAACCAAAGGGCCGCTGGTTTGATTCCCAGTCAGGGCACATGCCTGGGTTGCGAGCCAGGTCCCCAGTAGGGGGCATGCAAGAGGCAACCACGCATTGATATTTCACTCCTCTTTCTCCCTCTCACCCTCTCTGTCTAAAAATAAATAAATAAAATCTTCAAAAAAAAAAGATAAGGAAAACGAATGCTACATTTTCAGATCACTAGAAAATTATGATTAAACATCAAAGTCATTTTCCATGTTTTTCTATCACATTTGTAAGTTGGAAATCAAAATGATAGCATTCTGAATTCTGATTTCATAAAATTAACCACAATCGTTTAATGAAAAATAAAGAAACAGCCCGGCTGGTGTAGCTCAGTGGATTGAGCGCGGGCTGGGAACCAGAGGGTCACGGTTCGATTCCCAGTTGGGGCACATGCCTGGGTTGCAGGCCAGGTCCCCACTGAGGGCCATGTGAGAGGCAACCATACATTGCTCTTTCTCTCTCCCTTCTCCTCTCTCTGAAAATAAATAAATAAAAAATAATAAATAAAGAAACAGGCAAAGTACAACTGATAAAATATATTTTCTGCAAATATACAAAATATTCCCAGTATCTTATTTAAAATTTTATACAAATTGTTAAAAAGAATTTAAATTTCAAATATAAACAGAGAACAATAATAAGCAGGTTACCTAAAATAGTCTAAGTAATAAGTTAACAAGAAAAGATGGAGAAATAGTAATATAAGGATTGAGAGGAATACATGAGCAAATTAAAATAAGAGTGGGAAGGATCCATTCGAGAAGATTTAAGTAGCTCTGATTAATCATGTAGATTTGAAGGGTGTGTGGTTGTAAGAGTTAGCATTCAATTTTAAGCAGTTGTCGTTCCATACATGTGCTAATATGTTATGATGTTCACATCTTGTCTTCCTTCCGTAAAAACAGTAACGTAATGTTTTTGACAAATGAGAATGAGAAGCATGTTTGTAATTTAAAAATATCACTGAGAAAATGTATGCCAAGCAAAAATGTAAAAAAAAGAAAATATGATAACCCAGACAAATGGCTAACATTAAAAATCAATATTGCCCTGAAAGTACTGGCTAATGAGAAAAATACAGTTGCAAAATAGCTGAAAGTTACTACACTTGAACTTGACTAATTTTTGCCATCTGCACTGTAGGCCAGGTTTCTGTGCCTCTGTTAGGAGGGCAATGAGCTATACTGAACATACTGCTCCAAGGATAATGTTAAAAGATTTATCAGAGATTGACCTGACCCTATACAAAGGGTAGTCAGAGTCCAGCTCTGCCTTGGAGCGGGAGCTATTCCTTCTCGGCAATGGCATTTAGATTTCTTCTTTACACAGCTTCGGCATGAGGAAGACTATCTCAGTAGTTTCAAAGAATAATTCAATAAGCAAAGCCCTCTTGGATGTTGCATGCAGCAGATTTTCAGTTTACTGGGCAAAGACTGAGAAGACAATATGACAGTGAAGAGCAGAGGGCACACTACGGCCAAGTTAGAACCATGGTGTATGCCACATTCATTAAAGAGTACAGAATTACTTAACATTACTGTTGTGATTTTACTGACGGTTTGGAAATTGACATTATGCTTCTTTGTGGAAAGAATGCTAAGAGCCCTGCCTTTAAAGTCAGACTGCTTAAAGTCAGATCTACTTAGTTGTGTGATCTTGTAAAATTCACCTACCTTCTTTGATCTTTGTAAATGCCAATGCAATTGTGAAAATAAAATAAACTATGTAAAGTACTTAAAAGAAGCTTTGGCACACTACACAAACTAAATGCCTATTATCACTCTTATGCTGGCGTTTTATATGAAAAAGTGTAGAACAGTCTCTCCCAAACCATACAAGACAGACACTGTTACAATGTCCTTTGAAATTATAGTGATACAAGGAAACCTATTCATGAAAGTTGATGTGACCTGCTCAGTTCACATAGTTTGAAACTGACAAAACAAATATTTAGACTTAGAGCTTAACCCTTCGTTTTTTTATTTAAAAACTTCTCTATACTGCCTGTTATTTTAAGAATAATAAAGATTAGATAGATGATAGATGGATGGATAGCTACATGATAGATAGATAGATGATAGACAGATAGACCAAAGTGGATAAATATAGACAGACAGACAGACAGACAGACAGACATGGACAAAACCAGGTTAGCAGAAGAAGGACAATTGAAGAAAAATAGAACAGTGTTAGGGAATTCATATTAATCGTACAGTAGACATCAGCTTATTCTTCTCATAGATTTTAGGACCTTACTATAAAAACGTATTTTCATATTTATATATACAGGAAATGACAAAAGTAGATTTATAGTTGTGGGCACATGAAACACAGAGTTTATTCTTACATTATTATTTATTAAGTATTGTATTATTTCCATAAAAACAACTGTAAACCTATGTTTGTCCCAAACTGTATACTTCCTTTTTTTCACATAGCTAAAAATTATGGAGTGTTTCTTGTAGCTGTACTAATAATTTTATTACCTTCCCTTTGTAGTTCAATGCTAAAGTGATTTCTTTTGGTTATTTGGAAAAGAATAACTGGAAGTACACTGACATCACTATAAAATTACTTGTGACAGTAGCTGTAGATTAATACAAATGTCTTTGCCCAAAAACACGCCTCTGAAAATCCAAGAGCAAAAATTGAAAGCTAGTTATTCAGTATGGTCTGTAGAAAAACATATTAAAGAAAATTGTATTAAGACCCTTGGTATCAAAGAGTGCCAAAATTTGAAGTTAGTTAAGAATTTTACCTTGTAAGGATTCAGAAATAATAAGTAAAGAAAATTGAAGAGTTTGTTTCCATTGATTATATTGAGATCTTATTACATCAATAAGCATCGGTGAGAATGAAATGTCTCATTTATAATTTCATACATTCCCTATATTTAATACTTTTCCAGAATTTTAGAGAAGAGATGCATAAGAATAAAAAATAAAAATGATCAAGCTAGTATTAATAACTATCAAATCACATTGAATAAATGAATGAATAATAGAATGAAAGATCTGATGATGATGCATTCGTGTACCATAATTTGAATTTCTTCTTTTGAAATTTAAGTTGTTGTTATCCTAAAATACACTCTATGGACTCAGCTCCTTTGTGGTTGCAGTTGTAAGTGTGGATAGTTTTCTAGATTCTTGTTACGTCATTAAAATACCTCACTTAATACAGCAGATTATGCATAGACTTATAGTGAGTATGTGTTTAATCAAGAATATGATGTTATCTTCCATAGAGAGGGATTCCCCTCAACATACACATACATACAGACTACAGACATACATGCGCATGTATACTCAATGCCAGTTAATGCTAAGAACATGTTTAAATAAAAGTGAATCAGTTTGACTAAAAGTGATTATCATGAGAGTTACTGGTATGATCAAGTTTCAAATATTCATAGTTTCTTTGGAAAACAAATGAGCCTTCTAAATTTCAAAATATTTATGAGTTATGTCTTATGTTCAAAACATGAAAATGAAAATTCAAGTTCAGTTTTAAAAATAGATAATCAAAGGATTTATTTGTCTGTGTAATGTAACTATAATGTTCTACTTACCAAGAAGCTGTGTTGGTCAGATTCACAGTAATAAAACCATTGATTTTGCCACTAACAGATTTAATTAGTCTTCTTTAATATATAAAATTGACATGCAATTTCTTTTTTCCCAAATTTATATTGAACTTGATAGATGCACCTTAATTTAAAAAAATTAAACACATGTATCTCTCTCAAATAATCAGTATTCTCTTAGGGGAGTAAATAGCTTCCGTGGCCTTTCTTAAGCATGGAAAAATATGTTTTTCCTTTAGAGCTTAAAGCACAACAAAATGTAGAAAATATTTAATGTAGGGTAGGTAGTATGTTCTTTAATTAACTGTACTCAATATAAACTATCCTGCATCAAACACATGAACAAGCAGATAACTAATTCAAATAGGTATATGAGATTCAAATCACATTTAATTTAACATCACATTATTTTTACTTATTCAATGCTGACACTGATGTTTTCAGATTATCCAATTAATTTGTTATTTAATTTGTAAAAATGAAAATAGGCAACCTGATGTATTTTAACATGGTAACCAAAAAGCAAACAAAACCAAAAATGCATCTTATATGAATTCAATATTTAAAAAAAAAGTATAACAAAATTTACCAATTAACAGTTTTAAATGTGAAATTCAGTAATATTAAATACATTCCCATTGTCGTGTAACTGTCATCGCCGTCCGTCTCCAGAACTCTTCTCCTTCTGCAGAACTGAAACTCTGCTCCCATTAGCAGTAACTCTGCATTTCCTCCTCCCCCAGCCCCTGACAACCAGCCTCCCCACACTTTTGTGGTAGGCTTGCCCATACACAACTTGATAGCATTTGAAAAAAATATTTATTTTTGCTCAACAACATTTATTTCTCACAATTCTGGAGGATGGGAACTCTAAGATCAAAGCATAGGCAGATCAGGTGTCTGAAGAGAGCCCTCTTCTGATTGGCAGGTGGCCTCCTTCTTATGACTTAACGTGGTGGGAAGGAGGGAGAGACAGAGAAGGAGAGAGACACACAGAGACACAGATAGAGAGAACTATTGCATCAGTCTCTTTTCTATACCTTCAGTTTTATAAAGATAAAAATCAACAACCAAAAATTGTGTGCATTTAGGAAATTCAATCTGATGACTCAATTTCCTGAGTTTACATAGAAACACAATTTGTTTAACATGCTACTATATTCCCTTGCCAAATAAGTTGATATTTATTTTAAAGTCATTGTGAAATTGAGGGACTTTCACAAAATTAATTTTAAAAACATCAAAATAAACAGAAGAATTTGCAGATATACAATAGTAAAATTTGTATAAATGTTTCAACATGTTTTCAAATAGAATAATAATTCTGTAACAAATACTTAGAATATTGTGTTATAAAATGAATATTTTAAATAAAAGAATGACATACTAGAAATTCTGAAAGTAGACATCCTGGAAAATTTCCCTTCATTGATTTTAGTTACCCATGACCTTGTCTATTCTAATAATCTTAGGAAATTGATACTTAAGGAAATTGCATTTAGGTGCTCTATACCAGATTAACTTAATTTAATTCAAGGTATGTTTTCCAAAACATTTAAGATTAAATAGTTAAACTGGAGGACCAGTTTAATGTAATTATTTTCTATGATACTAATTTGAACGTAATTTTTTTGGAAGGAGAATATAGACGGTGTTTGATGACAGTCACTACAAATTGGTTTTGTTTGTACTACAAAAGAGTACAAACAGATTTAAAAATATATATATACCTGTGAATATTTTTAACATATTTTTTATTTCAGAGCTTAGATAATACATCTCCATTTCTAAGGTTTTCATTCTATGACACTTCACAGATTCTCAATTTTTGCTAAGCACACATGTGTGAACTGATATTTAATAATGGGTATAAGATATCCAACATTTAACTATATAAAACTTA
The DNA here is from genome assembly GCA_004026765.1 of Micronycteris hirsuta. Taxonomy (NCBI): domain Eukaryota; kingdom Metazoa; phylum Chordata; class Mammalia; order Chiroptera; family Phyllostomidae; genus Micronycteris; species Micronycteris hirsuta. The sequence continues at coordinate 8,605 of PVJI01018426.1, read as the reverse complement.
GTTTTATAACCTCTATTTTAAATTATTTTTATTGTTGCACATTATATTGGGCTTCAAGAAATAATGAAATCAAAATAAGTCTATTTCAGAATATTTCTGGTAATAAAAATAATGAAGCAAGAGGTCAGAAACATATCACTGTGGTTATCCTACCCTCATCTCTGTTAAAAACAAATATTTTATTCTTTGAGAGAGAGCTTCCCTGATCAAAGCAGTCTTCAGGCATTTCATTTAACATTCGTTTTCAGTCTGTAGTAGACTTTCCACTTATCATTTGGATCACCTTGGCACTAACATTTTTATAACCGAGTCTTACACTTGTTTAACAACTCGCTTTTCTTTTGTGCCAAATGTCATAGCTTTGCTACTAGCTTGTAAAAGAGTTAATATAGTAAGTATATGCATGTTTTATATCTTCATTTTATGCCTTCAAAATAAACTTAACAACTTAATAGATAAATAATAAGCATTTCTTATTCTATTTCTTCACAAAGAATTTCCCTGAGAAGACTATCTCTACTATAAATTCAGCTTTAATTAGGATGCCATCAGTCTCTTTTATGTGTTTTGATGGATTTATGACTCTCACAATGGAAGTCAACCCAATCATGCAAAGCTAATCTTCTTAGCAAGAATCAGCCTGCAGTACAGGACAAATGGAAGACACTTAAGTAATACAGATTCCCTATGTTCTTCATCAAGTGTGTAGAGAAGTGTTTAACCAAAGGAAAGCACCATATAATATTAAACAGATGTATCCCATTGTACACCAAATACTTCCTGAAATCCACACTTATGTATACAGAATAAATAGACAAGGCAATTTAAACTTCACATGTGACATTTATTTCATTTTCTGAGAACATTTTTTAGTGTTACCATTTTTGCAACTATTATAAAATAAAATTCTCTAGTAGCCTGGCAGGACAGAACAGTTTGTTGGCATTTCATATTTATAAATCATGTTAAAGCATTCATAAACTGTCTCATTTCTTCCCCCACATAATCCCTTTAACTATTCGTCAAAAGTATAAACAGACATTTAAAGAGCAAAGAAGTATGTGGAAAGTCGACTCCTTAGAAAATATTCTATGACATTTAAGTGGTTGAGGGCAGAGGCGAACTGAAAAATAATACAGAAGAGAAGATGTGTGTGTCTGATACATATTTTAAAAGTAGCTTCATGGAGCCTATTTCTTTATTTAAATATTTTTGTTCTTCCTGGTATCTTCTCCATATTTGAAAATTATAGGGTATTTCTTTCATATGCTCATGAATATTGAGGTCACTGCATGAAATTTTATATATTTCTCATTGTTATTTTTTCCTTCATACTTTCCACTATAGTTCTTAACTAAAATTGCATTGCTGACTTTTACTTACAACATAGTTAATTTTAATGCCAAAGAAGTACTTTTAGTTCCATTAACAGGTAAATATTTTAATTATTTTAACAATCTTTACATCCTAAAGTTACCACTAAACTTACTACTCTTAACAGAATGTCTGTGTCTGTTTTAAGAATGTATGTTATTCAAGTCACATAGTCTGCACTATTTAGTTGGTGGCTTTTCTTGCACAATATTATTTGTGTGAGATTTATCCCTTTGTGTGTTTGTGTGCGTGTGTGTATTTGTGTTTATGTAGCAATAGGTTCCTCTATTTTATTAATGTATACTATTAGATAAGATGAATTTATGGCAAAACTAATTATTTTTATTTATTTCAAGTAATTATTAATTATATTAAGTTTTGAGGGGAGGAAAAAACTTGACTCTCAAAACCTTGAAAAAACAGGTAGGTTCGTCCTGCTGGTCTAATAATCAAATCTAAATGAGACAGGTTAACAAGAAAAAAGAAGTTATTTTAATTATATGCATGTGTATGGGAGCTCCATCTACATGAAGCAGAGATCTCATATAGACCATAGGTTCAGGGACAAAAAGGAGAAATGAGGTATAGATGACATTCTAAGTTACTGATAAGTTAAGGCACCTTGGGGCTTCAGAGGGGAGGAGGGTCATTCTCGGCACAACAAGAATAGCAGATGCTCAGTAATGACAAGTGTGGCTGTCCCTATAGATGGCCAATGAAAAGTAATTTCTGGTGATAGCTCTTATTATGGGCAAGGTTCCTAACTTAAGTTATTTGACAGATAAAAATTTCTAGTAAGCCTGCAGGTCTCAGTTGTCTTTTGCTCAAAATGATCCACATACCACAAAGGCACATCTTGGAGTGACATATTCTAATTCCCTACAAAAATCAATTGATAAATCAAAATGCATGGCATACCTAGTTTTATTTTTTTCCTAAATTTAAGAATTTCAAATTTACAAACATTTTGCAAAAATACTTGTCATACTTTTCTGCTTTCTGTCGCCTTATGTTGTGTTGTTTCGCTGAACCATTTAAGTATAAGTTTTAGACATTATTACATTTACACCCCAAATACTTTAATATGTTTCTCTTAAAAGGGGAACTGAAGTATCCTATATAATTACAACAAAATTATTACACACTAAACATTAAGGATATTACAGAACTTTTATCTAACGTAATATCCATGTCCAAATTTCTCCACTTATTCAGTATTGCTATTTTTCATTTAGAGTTTTGTGGTTGCTCTAATTATTGTTTTTTATCCTGTTCTTTTCATTATCTTTTGTTTTTGATAGAGGGGTAATATACTTTCAGCTATTACCTTTTAATTTAATGCTGAGATCACTCAGTTCCTTGTAATCTAAAGCATTGAACTTGATTGCTTTTTGCTTTTTGAAATTTGTGTCCAACACATTTAACAAAACTGAAATAATATACGATGAATCAAAGAAGTAATATAATATTTTCTGAAATCCAAATCCTTTTGTTTAAAAAATAATAATTTACATTAAAAAGTCAACAAATAGTGATACCTTAATATTGTTTTTAAAAAGAAAAAGGAAAGAATAAACAGGACAAAATAGAGCCACTTTTGTTAAGCCATGTCACCAAACCAAAACTTAACAGCTAACCTCCCAGGAGGGGAATTTTAAACTGAGCAGTCTGGGTTTTCCCGATCAATTTTAGTAACCTGCGTGATAACCACCGCCACCACCCTCTACTTCTTCTCTCCCCACCCCCTACCCCCACTGCCAAAAAAAAAGAAAAAGATTAGCTGGCCTAAAAATAATTCTTCATTTTCACATTTCAGCCCCTCCGGAGAACCTTTCATTTGCTAGATGAGATGCGCTCAGTTCATGAACTGCTTGATAAAGCCATTTGGATCTTTAAATTTATTTGGTTGTTTTTCATTGTTTAACAGTATACAATGTCACTACCAAAAAGTAATCTCTAATATTAAAAATAAGAGAAGAAAAAATCTGGAATTTATTTTTGGTTGATATCTTAGCTGACGAGTCAAGTCCCTGAGTCATTTGGGCTCCTCCTACCATCAAGGTCCCCAGCCTTGCACCTGCTCTTTCTGACTGCAGACCTTAGGCCGCAGGTCCAGTCGCTTCCAGGAAGATTAGGAAACCTGAAAACTGCACTATCAATGCACTCAGAGATTGGAATTTATTATAGTTGTAACAAAACAATTTAGAAACTTTTCATTCGACATTCCCAATTAAAAACAATTAATGTACCATGTGGTCTCATAATTATTTGTATCTTTGTATCATTAGAATTATATATTTTCCTGATGGCACTGGCTCTCGTATTTCAAAGAAAGTGGAGCTCTTTATCACTTTCTGATAATCTCTAATTTTCATGTGATAACACAGGAGAATTTAGGGCATGTTTCAGTTAAACTACTATGATAGGCTTAGCCTTCATTCTGTTTTTATTAGCATTTTTCAAGACATATTCATTTTGTTTCTTCATAATTGTTTCATATTTGCATATAAAAATCTTTTGTTAAATTTCTGATTTCAAACTAATGTTCTAGAGAATAAAAACTAATTTGAATCCCCTAATGAAAATTCATGTGAATAATTTGTCATAAGTAGAATAAACACAATGGCATTATAGTTCTCTAGAGGGGAAAATACTTCACAAAAAATGTTGACTTTTTTAATATAGTATGTTTGAGCTTTCTATATTTACTTGATGTAAGATTGGCTGTAAACTTCTGTTTATTTCCTGTCATTTGAATCACAGATTCTTTGTTAAGTCAAACTATGAGACAATTTGCCACATAATGTTAAAACCTTTCTTCATTGAACAGTGCCCCAATTGTCAACATGAACTAAGTGATGCTTCTTGCTCTGAAAATCAGAAAGTAAGAAAAAGCACAGGCAGATAAAGAGCAGATCTCCAGCTTCTCACAGAAATGAGTGCCCTTGTTCGACTAGATCTACCATTTAACCTATAGGTACACTGGGTTATTTTATGTGACCCATACATTACTCTTTAAAGAGGGTATCTATGTGTATATTTGCAAGTAATTGAAATTAGCTATTTTACAAAACAGTAGGAGATATATAGGTAATCAGTAGTTAAATAGCATATATTGTCTTAATATTAAAATAATATATTATGTCAAAATAATCATTGAAGACATAATTTTATATCTGAGATTTCAAAATAATACAAAAGAGAACAGTAGGTAGTGGAAGGGAATTGAAGGCTAATGAAGCTGGATGATGGGTATATACAGATTCATGTAGATTTGCTATGTTTTGTGTATATGCTTGAGATTTTCTATTATAAAAATAAAGCAGGCCTAAAGAGAGGAAGAAGGGGGCAGAGAGAGAAGCAGAGTCTTGGATAGAGTAGAGGTCTTTTCTCCAGTGAAAAACTGTATACATGATTCTTGGATTTTTAATACCAACTTCTGAATTTAAGGCTTTGTTTTCATTGATATAGTAAAATATTCTCAACAATTATTTTCAAAATCTGTCTCTTTGCCTTCAATGTTTCTGTCTTGTATGATTATCTTACTAAAACAGAGGACAAGAAATTATGCATTAATGGGAGCTTACTCTCCTCTGTGATAATAACACGACATCAAATTAGTCAATGGAAATCAGGAGCAAGTGAAGCAGTAGACAAACTGCCAAGTGTGGAGAGTAGGTGAAAGCGGTGCAGGGGAAAGACAGAGGTAGAAAAAACTGCTCAGCAATGCAAAAATAAGGAGGGAAAAAGTAAGATCAGGCACATTCCTGATTTTGTATGCTTTTCAAGTAGTAACAATTGGCTTCATTCTGCCTGGTTTGAAGACTTGCAAATAAGGTTTGTTGAGCTATATAACAGGCTTCTCAGAGTAGTCCTATGAAGAGTGGGTAAAAGGAACTGAAATTATTTAGGTAGAATTTTGTAAGAGTCCCTTCTTAAATACAGCTTATCTCTGTGAAAGGTATAAACAGAAAGAAAACATCCTCTGGCTGACTTTTAAACCTTGGTCCAAGGAATTTAAAAGAAATTGGCCCAAAGAATATGAGTTTCATCTTATTTCAGTCTCTAAGTCTCGTTATCCTTCCAACTTTCTGCTGGCCCCAGGGGACACCGCCTCCTTATTCACCCTCAGGCTCACACTCATTCTTGGCTTAGAGTAGAAGCTGATTCTTCAATAGGGTCATGTCTATTTGGGAATATATGGGTTGTAGCCATTAAGCTAACGGCTAACGTTTCAGTCTTTCCAAGACATCTGCTCACCTTATTTGAAATTTCTTTTCCCTTTCCATGTTAATAGTTGCCTTGCTTCTAATCAGTATACATCACAGGCCCAGCCTACACGATTTACGTTTAGACATCATGGCTCCCATGGTTCTGTCCTGGCTGCCTGCCCAGAATGTGTAATTGGTGACCCTGTTGTTCTCTTCTTTAAACACAAAGTTAATTATGACTTGTTGGGGCCCCTAATAACATCTGGTGACTTTGGAAACACCACACACTCCCTCACTAATCTTCTAACAAGTAGATCAGATACCGTGTGAGAAAGTGCCCTCTTAAAAAAGTGCCAAATCAGACCAGGGCAAAGCTGAATGGTCCCTTCTAGAATGACACTTAAGGAGGTGTATCAGTGAAGATGCACAGCTTTTGGAACAGATTGAATTAGATGTTATTACAAGAAAATGGAACACCCACTCCCTCACCTCTCATGACAATATGCTGAATCAAATGTGAACTGAAGTAAGAAGACTGAGAAAAAAGAATTTTACCATATTGGTTAATTTTTATTTCTAAGGAGTCTTAGAAATAAATAAAAAAAAAAGACTCCTTAGAAATAAGGGAGTCTTATATTACAGGTTTATATAATATCCCAGCCCTAAGTTGTATTTATTATTGATTAATTTTGTTCAATTTGCATATAGGTATATTAAATATCAGAAACAATTTTAGAAAATAATATTTGATTTTATTTAGGTTTAAGATACTCTATGTATATGTATTACAATATATGTTTTTGTCACTACAATTATGTTTTTATAAGTTATTATTTACAAAATCCAGAATTGTGGCAAGTTTAAGAGATAGGTTTATTTATACTCTAATATTCACAAGTATGGTATTGGAAAGATTTAGCAAAATTCATATCATCTCAGTCAATATTTTCATATAAGTTCTCACAGTATTTGCTCTTGAATTTTAAGGATTTCTTGGTGTGGTACATTGTTCCTTTGTTGTAAAGTAATATTGAGCTTATTCAATAGAAATATATTTTTATTTATTAAAGCTATTCATAAATAATGGAATATAACTATTTTGTATTGAAATCATGAAAAATAGAAAAGGAATTTTGGACCCCTCTGTTCTATGAAAGAGTAAACACACATACAAAAAGAGTCACAACTTTCATCCACCACAAAATGAAATATGTTTATATTTACCTTATATATGTTACACTCATAAATCTGAATATGTGATGTCACAGATAATAAATATTGAATTAGTTGTTATTTAGTATAATTTTATTATTATTACATGGACACATAATCTGCAATATCTTTACATTAGTGAGAAATTAGTTGATAAACCTGTTTTTACAAAATATAGCATTTATTCTTTAAAAAATAATACAAATGATATTCAGAACATGCATGAAGAAAAATAATGCAAATAAGATGATTACATTATGCTGCAATTAAGCACGATAAACAGACTGACAGCAGTTGAGACAACCGGGAAAAAAATAGATAGGTTTGAAAGCCAACACAATATTGAGCTAATAAATACTACCATGCACCTTTCTCTCACCTAGTAATATTAGCATTTCCTACTTCAAGCAGTTCCTCATTAGGACAAACTTCTCCAGGGGGAATTTCTGGTTTTAGGAAATTTCTAGACTAAGTTAATTATAGCAGAAGTAGCCCTAGGAAGCAGACTGTTAGTTTGTGATAGTCACCTGTCAGGTGGCAGCAGAATCCCACTGTTGGCAAGAAGTAGGGGCTGTTGATCCGACGTATATCATAGCATCGTGATCCTGAGATGATCACTTTTGAGAGAGTGGGATGAGACATGGGTAAAAGGTAAGCAATTGAGTTATACTTCAGTTCCAGTGCTTGAACAGATGAATATTTAGAGGCCGATTGGTTTCTGCGGTCCTTGAAAGCCTTAAATCAAACAGGCTTGTGTGAGCCGAACAGCATTGAAGGCATGCTGTGGAAGGCTCACATGGCATCATTTATTGAGGACCTCAACTTTCACAGCCACAGTATAAACTGCAACAAATAAGCCTACAAATTTAACCATAAGGTCAAAGAATGGTAAAGAAAACAATGTAGAGGTTTGAGAGATCTCCTATGATAAAAGCCGCATCTGGTTGGGATGGCTGTATATTTGACAATTATACTCACAAATCCACTTAAACGCTCAGGGCTGGCACAAGCATCACACACGTTGTTGCTAGATTTTAGCTCCCTCCCCTGCATGTAAATCCTGGAGAAACCTCATCCAACGTCTTTCTCTTGTATTTTTTTAATCTTATTTAGTTTCACCTCTACACCCACTGTTGTCCCCAGACAAATACAAGGTTTAGAATTTAGCAAAGCTTAAGCAGAAAGAGCATAGCCCCTGCTGTGGGATTAGTTGTGATATTTAAAAATTATATATAGCAGGACCTGATATTATATGTATGAGCAGGAGTAAGAGAAATATTTCTGAGAGTGGATCTTGAGTCTGTAGGGACTCGGAGGAGGTGAAACATATCTCTGACTTAATTTGAGTTTATGGCTTGTGAAATCATTTCTCTATCACTCAAGTTTTAACATGTTGACAAGGATACCTAAATCTGGCCCTAATATGCTGTTAGGATGGCTTCTTGGAGCTTTGAAACTACAGTTGCCTACACCAAATGAGATTATAGCAATTTCAGTCTTGCCAGGGTATTGGGAAAAGGATAAGAAAACTCAGGAAAGAGACTTAAAAAGTTAGAATCTCTACTTAGACTGAAGAACTCATTATCTGACTTTGTTCTCTAATATGGCCTAGAAAATAGTACTTCCACAAAAATAATAGAGGTGGCACCACCATAGAGGGCACTGTAATCATTACATTCAGCAGGAGCTGCGCTCTGTAGCAGATTTGACACAAAAAGTTGCCTGGAACTGAGCTTCTCCATTGCAGTGGGAGTAATAGGACTCCACAATGGTAGAAACCAGGTGGCTGCATTTACCTAATGAAAAAA
>PVJI01018425.1:0-33399 GCA_004026765.1 Micronycteris hirsuta | reverse complement strand
TGCCACCTTGTTTTGAAGTGCCACATAAAAAACAAAACGTATTCTCCAAATGCTTTCGAAAGGTTTTGAGCATGGGTTCACCTTATTCTTTCAAAAGAAGAAAACACCGTCACTACGAGCGAGAAATGCAAGGCTGGGATTCGGCTGCGTGAGGTTCTCGCGCCGGGCAAGCGTCCCGGCCTCACCGGCCTGCAAGCCGCGTGCGCCCCGCTCCGGCGCAGCGCGGTAAGCTGCTCGCGGGTCTGCCACTTGGAGTCGCACGCTTCCTTGCCTGGTCCACGGGGACCTGGACCGCGGGAGGGAAGCGGGAGCGGGAATCCAGCAGTCGTCTGTAATGAGTCAGCAGGGAAAGGGACGTTCTTTACTCGAAAAACTCACAGCACGGAAATGTCACGCGTTAGATGACATTAGACGTTGCACCGACGATTGTAGAAATGTGAATAGTGACGGTAGCATAGAGAAAACGTGTATGTCCTCATCTACATGAAGGGCAGACAGGCGAGGTGCTTCGAGTGTGATAAAGCCCCAGTGCAGATCCAGAGATTCAAAAGCATCCTATTAATATATGCCTCATGCCTTAAGAAAAACTCTCCGACCAAAAGTGAGCATCTGAGTGTGAGGTTTCCTACTGGATTGAAAACTGAAGAGTTAAATTAATTAGTGATTTTAAAACTTTCCACTAATGAAAATAAGCTAATCATTTATGAATAAAAATTTGAAGCAGTGGCGATACATCGAAGCAGAGAAACATAGCATGGAAACACGCCCCTTTGTGGGCATAATGTCAACCCGTCTTAGGCCAAAACCTTCTCACAACTTCAGTCACAAAAGCCACCAGACAGAAGTTTCTACTTGCAGCGACAAGGGGTCCCTGGAGCAGCAAGCCCTCGGTGGTCCTGCGGAGGGCGCTCCTGCCTGCCCTTCCTCCCAGCCTTCGCTGTCTTTCCGTCCCTAACCACACGAGCGCAGCACACAGGAGTGAACACATGTGTGCTGGAATATACATGGCATGATTTGTACAGCTATTGAATGCAGACTAAAAGCAAGAATTTTTCCTCTGGGAGGCAATGAGGAAAGGAATTAGGGACATTTGGAATACTGAGGTCGACAGTGATGTGTTCTGAACTTGGCTTGCACAGATGAAATTTATTTCCGCAAAAAACAGTTGGGGATCAATTAAACTTTACGTGTGCACTTGTGCGATGCTTTACTTTACCAGTAAGTTTCCATTTCATTCTTTCTTTCCGTTTTGCCTCCATTCTCTCGCCCTGGTAGTAGCTGTGCCAAAGCATCACTTATGGAGGAAAGTATTTATTACTTGCCGGACTCTAAGCATTCCCAAGCAAAAGGACTGTGTGTATATATAGCTTTCCCCGACCGCCTCAGTCTCACCAAAACCCAAAGCTTCACTGTGGATGTGGGAAAGCCTCTCTGCTCCAGACAACACAAGACAGTGTCCACGCCTCCTGCACAGACGCCCCGGCCACGGCGGAGGTCTGCACCCTGCAGACGCTCTGGACCACGTCTCCTCACCTGCTTCACGTAACGGGCTCATCTCTCAATAAGTGTATCAGGAAAGTTTTGGCTCATGCCGGGCACAAAAGTAGATAATCTAATTATATAAACATTAATCTAATTCATAAACCACCTGCAGGGGCCCAAGGACCACACTTTGAGAAACATTCTCCTCAAGGATGATGACAGATGTCAACAGCTGAGGTGAATTTCATTTCATATTTGTAACACCAGTAACTGATTAAACAGGAAGCATGCTACCTAGTTCAACAGCTGACTCTTTATTGTTATTAATGGGGGGAGGACCTTATCCCTTTCTCTTCTTAAAAACTAGAAATAATCACATTTTCAGGTTGTGCCTTACCACAATTTCTGTGTCAAGTTCAAGAGACAGTCAGGTCCTAAAAGCCTGTGTGCACAGACAAGCAAACGACTCCGCACGGCGACACAAAGCCCTCGAGACGTCCCGTTCCCCTTGCTGTGGCCTGGGGTCACATGGCATGGCTGGACCGCTGTCCACTCGCTGCTGCTCCGCTCGTCACACAGATACCGTGGCTTCTCCTCTCAGCTATGGTAGAAAGTTCCACCTAGAATGTGAACAGGCACAAGTAAAGTGTGCGGAAACCCTGTTAATTAAACCATAAGCTACAATAATTATTTCCACTCCATGTCTACAAAGCAGCTCATCAGAAGTTCACACCCTTCCTTTGGGACAATGGCAGTTGGTGAGGAAGCGCCAGTTCATTAAATGTGGCACCTCAAAATTAGACCAAATCAAACCAGCAGGAGTAAACTTTATTTTTTTGAAGAGTACAATCTACTTAGTAGTCAAAGGACTGGATTCTCTTCTCCCTGGTAGGGTGGGTCCTGGCTCTCCTTGGGTCACAGGGCCTGCCTGGACCTCCATGTGTCTCCATACACAAAACGAGGACAGTCACTCCCTTTCTCACTGGCCTTGGGGAGACTATAAACCGGTGAAAGCACAAGCATCCCCTCCCCCCCGCAACAGCTCTTAAATTCCTAAGTGATTTGGGGTGGGGGTGGGGAGAATTGCAAAAGCCAGAGGTCTATGCGCCACCCTCCCAGACCCTTGACCACCACAGCTCAGTGGGGGTTCCTGTCCCCGCCCCCTCCCGTGTCCCTGGCTCATGTGTGACTTCCTCTGTCATTTAATTAATGGCAGTAGCAAGAACCCTACCAGAACCAAGTCATTTTTGGCTCAAAGGATGAACGTAAAACTTAGAATTAAGTGTTATAAATAAGCATCACAGAAAGGAAGATGTTCAATCTGAATAATCTTTTTTATGTTTCTGGCATCTCCGTATAATACTCGGCAAACCCTGTAGTGGTGAGGTATTATGGAACTGCAGATGATTTTTATTCCATTAAGACATTCTAAGTGATCAGGCCATTTCAACAGATTTTCTCCTGTACTAGCAGGACTAAAATCCATGAGCTTTGTAGACCTAAAACAGATGCATATGAATCAGACCACTCTGAATAACAGGCTCCCATGACAAGACTTGTAAGATTGTCTGGAGCGCATTGTCAACCTGTCTTTAGCTGGTGAGTTTTTAAATGGGTCCCCAAAGAACATACAATTTGACTTTGCTAATTTCATCGCAGCAGATGGCTCCCGTGCTGTGCAAATGTACAAAACAAAAACCAGCAGTTCTCTACTAAATGCCCTAAAATGAGAGCTAATTGCTGAGAACAAATAGGAAGGCTTCTCTGTTAAAATCCTATTTTCAATTGGTATCCTGAGTAGGTGTGTTTAATGTCTAATGCACTGCTCACGTACAAAGCCATTTTTAGCTCTCGCTGAACAACTTTAAAACACTGCAAAAGCTCAGAGTAAGAAGAGACTATTGCCTACAGCTGAGAGGAGGGAAGAGCATGAACCCAAACCACCAAACCGAGGTGGTGACTTTCCCGTCTTCAGGGCTGAGCAAAGGTCAAACAAGCGTGTGACCCTCACTTGTAAAGATGGCACCAGCAGGCTCACCTCAAAAACACTGCAAGGACCAAGGTGTGTTTCCAGTGCCCTCCCACGTCCACTTTTTCAGCCCCTCTGCCTGACACGCTGCTCTCAGGGGCTCTCCCTTCTCCACTGATCAAGGCCGACCTCCCTCCTCCCAAAAGCAGCTACTGAGTGCCATCGCTAACAGCGGCAGGCTCCTGTCAGGCGGCAGTAGTTGAAAGACCATCTAATTAAAGGAACTCTCACTAAGCCTTAGCAAGGAACGTATTAGTGCTCCTTAGCATATTTACATTTTAAGAGAGCTCACTTTCCAATACAGATGAAGAGCAGACTGATGAAACTTCAGACGAGTATAGTATTCTGGATGGTTTAGCACTGTCAATTACTTGAGAAACGGCAGGCAGACTGGGCAGGACCCGGGTCTGAGACGCGATTATCCATCTACAGGGCGGGGCAAGAGTAGATTTACTCAAGCTGCTTAAACCCTTCCTCTCTCACCGACAACTGGGGCAGTTTGGTGTCACAGGCCCTCCCAATGCTGAGGTCTGAGGTTCTGTAAGACTTCTCCATGTTAGGTAAACTCCCGCCACCGTGACGGGTGTGTGAGTGCCTGGGTGTTCTTTTTCTTGACCTTGACTCTTAATTCACTTAGAGCCAAAGCCAATTAATTCAGTGCACAATCCCAGGGAGCCAAATTATATTTAACCTTTATGTGGAAGTAGACCAGAAAGTAGTTCAGAATCGGTTTGCTGTTTATTTTTTCCATTGAAAGGCCTCTTGAACAAATCATAAAATCACGACCACAGCAAAATGAACTTAACAAGCAAAGCTGACAAGACTGTGAGAATCACACCACTTATTTCTCTTTTGTTATATTTGCTACAACTGCAGCCTTATTAGCAAAGCAAAATTATAAAACTTACCTTTTGAAGGCTATCTCTGAGTGCATCTAGTATTTGATGAGAGATCCGAGGCACTTTCTGTCCGTTGTCAGTTTGCGCCTCCCATCCCAAAGTGAAGTACCAAAGCCCAGAGTGAGGCACAGGATGGAGACCAGGAGGCGTCGCAAGCCCGGCCTCCCTGAACAAATGTCCTGGTGCTGTTGCGGTGAGGGGTTCACTAGGAACAGGCGTCCTCTCTCCCACTTACCACGGAATCCAATAGAATCCCTCTTTTCAGATTTATAGAGACACCCGCCGCTGTGAAACGGTTGTGAATTATATAGCTTTATAGTGGATTTACAATCTGACAAAGACGGCCTGTTCAAATAACCCACCAAAAGGTAAAACTAAAGATTGCAGGCAAGCTATCTACATTTTAGTGCATCTAAAGGTCAAGGGAAAAAACCGATTTAAATCTTTTTGCATTATTTCAAGGTAATATTTATAGAGTACTTCACAGTTCTCAGAAGAAATAAAGTAACATTAAAGACAGAAATTCTTTTCTCCTCATGTGTGTGCAGGAAGCAGCTGGTGATGTTGTGTAAGGTAAGACACCAAAGCAGACTGGCCTCTTCTTGGCCGCACACCGGGGAGTGTGCAGCGAGGCCCCAGGACATCTCGTGCTGTTTCTTAAGTCCCTAAGCCCTCTTCCCTTCAAGAAAAAGACCATTTGACAAAATTACATTTTAACTAATACGTATAATCTATTAGAATTAGTATTAGAAACCATTTTTATTGGCAAGTTCAACAAACGGGACTCTAACTTTTCACCTTGCTGTTCTCCTCTGTTGTCTATAATGCAAAATCCACCTCCCCTGCTATCAAAATGGGGCTTGTTATGACCATTAAAATTCATTTTTAAATCCATTTTAGGATTTTTTTCCCCAGAAACATTGGATAGTAACACCTATCCTTCATAGCCCAAACTATCAGGGACAGCCAATGCCATTAACACTTGACTGGGATGGAAGCTGAACCCAGAAGGCATATTAAGAAAGAATAATAATAAAAAGAACAGCCTGAATCTATGTGTATAATTTCAACGCGATTCATTTCCATGTCAGTCTATTTTGATTTGTCTGGTGAAACATAATTAGTTCAGTCTTCAAGAAGCTACGTCTCCCTCAAGCAAAGCCATGACAGACTCAGTCAGGCTGACGCTGAAAGAACGTCACCTCTGTGAGGCTGACACATGTCAAGAACACAGCACCCGGCTCTTTAACTTTCCTACTCTTCAGACATACTTCAGATTTAAACTCAGCACCGTGCAAGTAGATTTCTGAGACTCTCTATTTAATTTATGTAATTCAAACAACTCTAAGCACCCACTCCTGAGAACACATTCCTCTGGACAAAGCAGCTTACGTGGCATGTACACGTGCAAATGCCTAATAGTAGCAACACCCTTGTATGGCTGAGCTCATTTAGGGTCTCAGAACAGGACCTCAACCGGATTTGATTGAGCGTTTTGTTTTTTTTTTTTTTTTTTCAATGACACCACTGATCACTGGGAACAGGTTACAGCGGAAGCAAATAGCCTCAGTGTAAACACCTAAAATATCTGTACTGAGATCATTCAGAACTTCCTGCTCCCACCTCAGCACCACACTTCCCTACCTGAATTGTACAGTAAGAGATGAAATTTGCTGCTGCTTCATCATGAACATTCCATCCATTGTAAGATACTCTGAAGGGATAAGAGGGGAAAGGGTCCCCCACCCCTTGCTGCCTCTCTCCCTCAGGGAGAGGCTGTAAACATGAAAACAGTCTTGCTGTCACCAAACACAATGAAAATACACCGTTGTCAGTCACACGTGCCTGGCACGCTAACTCCTCCATGTGTCCTTCTTTCCCTCGTGTAACAAGGAGCGTTAGCAAACACTTTGGTAGAAAAGGTTCTCTTTGCCTATACAAAGGCGTCCTACCCTGCTTGTCATAAAATCTTCACATGTCCAACCTGTTCAGCCTACACACAAGCCTCAGTGGGAATATCTGTCATGTTCAACAGCTGATGTAACATTGTTTGTAAATAAGGGTCTATGTACGTACCAAGGGGGATTATTAAACAATTACTAAAAACATGTGTGATCATGTGAGTTTTGTATTAATGTATTTGTATTTTAAATGAGTGTAGTAAAGCAAAGGGCATGAAGAAAAATAAAAAGTAAATTCTCCTACTGGCTTGCAATGTGGTGATACATATTGCATGTCTCTGAGTGAATCATTTAAATAACAAGTGACTGGTGGAGGGTTAAAGTGACTAGATCTGTTTCTTAATTAAGAATGACTCTCCATGAACAGTGGGGCTCATTAGATTGAGTGCCAGCCTGCGAACCAAAGGGTCACCAGTTTGATTCCCAGTCAGGGCACATGCCTGGGTTGCGGGCCAGGACCCCAACTGGGGGTGCACAAGAGGCAACCACACATTGATGTTTCTCTCCCTCTCTTTCTCCCTGCCTTTCCCTCTCTCTAAAAAATAAATAAATAAATAAAATCTTTTAAACACTTTTTTAGAAAAGAGAATGATTCTTGCCCTGTCCAGGTAGCTCAGTTGGTTAGAACATCATCCCAATACGCCAAGGTTACAGGTTTAATCCTTGGTGAGTGCACATACAAGAATCAACCAAAGAATGCATAAATAAAGACAATAACAATTCAATGTTTTTTTTCTCTCTCAATAAATAAAAACTTTTTTAAAAGAGTGATTCTTAACACATTAAGTCTACAGTCATTGGTCACTGTGGCTTAAATAACATTACCACATATTCTACGTATGTAGGTCCAAAAGAAAACCCTGAAATAAAATGCTTGACACCAGAGACCGATGTGCACACGCAGGTAAGATCCAGTCATTTTCTCCAGGTCAGACGGCCTGTATCCCTGTTCCCTGTCATCGCAGCAAAAGAGAAATGCGAAGCCGGCTCCAGGGAAAACAGAAAGGCAGTTGCCCTAGGTGCTCCTGTTGTATCTCTCGTGTCCCTTTTCCTACCCTGGACACCCAGCATCTTCTACCTTCTTCGTCTCACTCTTCTGGGGTGAAGCTGCACTATAGGATTCAAACTTTTCTTACCCCCTCTCCTCCCTTACCTGGGAAAACCTCGCGGTTCCGTGGCTGGCTCTCTCGAGGCCCCCTGCCTGAAGCCAGCTAGACAACACCTCCGCTGGAAACAGCCGGTGGCCTGCACTGCCCCTCAATTCCATGAACATTGCCAAGCACCTGCGAGGAGCCAAGTATTATTCCAGGTGTTAGGAACAAAGTGATGAGCAAAACAGCCAAATATCTGCCCCTCGATCCAGTGAGGGAAGAGAGAAATAATAAGCAAAACGTTTACCATGATCGGGCTGCCAAATGCTCAGGAGAAAAGTTCAGCGCAAGGGGGGATGAGGAGTTCAGGAGAAGCTGGTGAAGGGACTTGCTCCGAGATTATAGCGTCTCGGTTCGGAGGCAGCCAATGCCTGTATCTGAATGCCTGTAAGCCCTTAAAAATGTCCCTACCAAGTTACCCTAAAATATAGAAACAAAGTTTTTAGTAGAATGTAAATCATTATTTATATATTTTTAAAGTCTAAAGTCAACGTGTTCTACTACCTTAAACAAACAAATGAAACCCCGCCCATATAAAAGATATTAAGCCATTTCAGAAAACTGTAGAAACACATTCTTTTGCTTAAAGGGCTCTCAGTCCATCGGAACAACACGATAGGGGTGGCTAGAAACATAACTCTGCTTGCCGAGTAGAAAGCTTGACACTTTGTAAGGTCTTTACAGGAATGGGGCAAACCCAAGTCATTCAGGAAAAAAACGTTAAGTACAAAGCATCTGTACTCTGGAGTTAACTGGGCAAAGCGCGGCCGCAGGTAAATGACAAGAAGACACCATTCCAAAACCCAAACATCTTCCCTTTTTATTAATGCTCGAGAAGTGAACTTCAACATTTAATAAGCAAAACACAAGTGAAAACACTGAATTTGTATGTATAGTATCTGTAAACATACACACTATTACATGGATTTAATAATCCTAACCTAAATATGAGAACAATCGGTTCTCTGATCTCCAAATAAATTCAGTGTTGGCATTGCTGTTTCTAACTTACAGTGTTTTATATTTAACAGGAAGAATTATAGACACCCAAGTTCAGTAGAATTGGGGATTGCATGTTAAAGTATAAATAGAGTCTTTAAGAAATAAGCTACATAATAAAATAAGTTTACTTTTGAATAGCAGTACAGTCATTTTCTTCAATCAATAAAAATATTCCTTGGTTATAAAGCAGCCTCATTTTGCAAATGTATTTCAGGAAAATAGCTCTAACAATATTTGAAATGCCACACTTCTTTTCAAAAAGGCAGCAAAGCAACAGAATTTAGATTTTAAATAGCATATTACAAAATAGTTCAACATATTATTTCTAAGCACAAAGTAAGCTCCATTCTGAAGGATGATCTTAATCCCATAAAGCAAACTGTTCTGATATTTCTGTTGTAGTTTAAGGTTTAAATGTGTACAACTGGAGATAAATCATTACACACAGAGGACCATAAACTTCAATACTGTCCACAACACAAATGGTCTGCATTATCACATCACTCTGTGATGAAGCTCAGTTTGTTACCATGTGCTCAGCAAGGAAAATAAAAACATGATACAGTTCTGTAGCTTTATAACAGGATGAATTTGCAACAATCAGCTTTATGAATAATAAAACAAAAATCAAGAATAAACAAATGAATACTATATTCTTCCTAACACATCTTAATTTGCACTCTTCTCTTAAATATAATCTTTTAATGTTTTCCACGTCCCAGAAGGAAATGATAGCAAAGATGAAAGTGCATCATGTTTTAAAAGTGCTTTGTGTGTGTGTGTGTGTGTGTGTGTGTTTTAGAGATCTGTCCAATAAGGAAGTTAAACATGTGCAAAAAATTAAGTCCAATGTCATGTGCAAAAATGAAACAGAGTAAGCAACAGCAGTGGGTCACCTACTGGCACATTTTTTCCTATCTCTCAGAATTTTCTTGGGTCTAAAGCTTCAAAAACTTTTTTAAATGCTTATTTCAAAATTTCTTTTTAAAAGAGCCGTGACTCCCACAGTTCACGCTGCTAGCTTTTTAAAGGAGATTCTCTGAACTGTTAACAATGGTTTTTAGGAAGACAACCGTATTTTCAAATTTTAAATAATGGCTACAGTCAACAAGGGCCACGGACTCCTTATTTCACACCCTATATATACACACAGGTGCATGTACACACTGACACGCGTGTGCACACACTCTCACGGACACTCCAGTTCAGCTCAGCAGTTCTCGTCCACCAGCTTGGAGCCCTTGATCCCCCGGTAGGTGACCCGGCTCGGCCTGACCAGGACGCCGTGGTTCGGCTTGCAGGTGAAATAGCGCGTGTCGCCCACCGCTCCATCGTTTCTCCCCTTGGCGCTCCGGAGCTCCAGGCCGAGCCAGATGCCCGCGGCGAAGTCCGTGGGGCCCACGTAGCGCACGGTGCCCATCTCGTTGGAGCTGGTGAGCAGGACCTGCGCGCCCTCGCGCAGCCGTGCGCCCCGCTCCGCGCCCGCCGGGGCCGCGCCGCTCCAGCTGCGCCGCAGGGCCGGCCTGGACCTGCGCACGGGGAGAGACGGAGAGACGGACAGACTGACGCGCCGGCCGAGACAGACAGACGGACCGGCCGGGCGCGGCTCCCCGCACACACGCCCGCGGCCCGCTCCCCGTCCAGTCGCTAAGAGAAGACCTTACCTTCGCAACTGGATTTTTTATTCTGAACAGCAATATTAGAATATGCTTCTGTTTAATAGTTTAGAAGATTTTTTCTCCTCTATTTTAATACTACACTAACTGGATTTAAGGTGTACATATAAAGATATATATAAAGATTTATTCAAGACCCTTGAACCTGCCAGCACCTAAGGTCTTCGTTCTGTTCTTTTCTTCCTTGCAACACCAATCACCAGGTATCTTGGCCACACACTCTATCAGGAACAATAAACGAGTTTTAAAGCGGAATACGTGTCCTCGAGAGTCTTCTCTTCTCAGACAGGTGCGAGGTCTCATCTGCAGGAGTCGGGAGAGCTTCATCCACTTACTCCCTCCTCCCAGGGCACCGAACAGTCCTCGCGTGTCCCCGGTCCCCTGGGGGCGCGGGGCCCGCCCCCTCCGCCTGCCCCCTCCCGGGCGCCTCCCACGGGCCCCCGCCCGGGCTCTGCTCTGTGCCTCTCCCCCTTCGGCATCCTTAGATCCTGGTGTCTCCTCAGCACTTCCTTCCACTCTGCCTAAGAATTCCTGAACATCTTCAATAAACCAGAGCATCGACTGGCTGCCCTTAAACTTGCTCAGCTACTCAAGTGAGGAGACGGAATTCAAAATTCTCAAACCTCAGTGAAGGTTTTAAGGAAGGGAAGCAACTACCACCCAACCCCACTCATCAGCCCCGCACAGAGCCCAGGACCCGGCTCGGCTCGCAGGGGAACTCGGGTCTCCGTGAAGCAGCCCAGCGACCTCCGGCCAGATGAGCGCAGCTGAGCGTCGGGGTCCCTGCCTGGGCTCTAAAGTCCAGAGGCTTCCAGGGTCTCACTGCTGGAGCAAAGATATGCACTTCGCCACTCAGGAACCATTCCTCACCCCCACCCCAAGACATCATTCATAAATTTATTGGAAGGATTTAAAAATAAAAATAAAAAAGAACCTCTTAACCCAGACAATCTGGAAGAGCCCCGCATTCCTCTAAAAGTAAAATAGTTTCTTAAAGTCTTAGAAAACTGTGAGGGGAAGTAAAGTGGGTGTGGGATCAATAAATCTAAATGGAAAAAAAAAGAGATTTTTCTCTATAAGAAACAAAGAAAAGAAAAAGCATTTTGCGCAGTATACTCCAGAAGACAAAGGAGGAGTATTTTTTTAAAGGTTGATAAGATTACCTTTGCAAACAGGCCTGACATTTCCTTCATGTATTGCTGAAAATATTAAATCTCTAACTAATTAAGTAAATGGTTTTAAAAAATCAATCCACCCTATTCAATTATAGCACAAAGTGTAAATTCCTCCAACTTTTATTAACAATACTAAACAAATCTGAAAATATATGCAGTAGAGTACTTTCAGCCACTGCTGACATTTTTTATTGCAAGAGAGGAGAAACCCTTCTCACTACACTCCTCACGCCTTTTTTCCTAAGTGTTAAGATTCTACCAAGCAATGTAAAAGAGTCAACATCCTACTTTTCTCTCTTCACAGAATCTCATCACGTTCCTCTTGAAAGGTGTTTTTCTAAATCTTCTTAATACTCACTTGGCAAAAGCATTTCTCCTGTTAATCTCTTTTTGGGAAGAAGCAGAAGTTGTGCTAAAGCTCCTCCTAAAACCTAAATATGAAAGTTGAGGTCAGAAGAGGAAAAATAAATCACAAATTTGCAGTCCTTATTAAAAGTTATCTTTTATCATTTCTTCTATAGATGTTCTATTAGCTCAAATGTTTCTTTGGAAACAGAAAGCAAAGAAAATATATACATACAGAATGTATTTACAGAATGTAAAAGCTGTTCAGATTTCATGGCAAATTTTTATCTTCCCTTTCTCACATGCAATGCATATATATGAACAAGTTAAGATCATAACATCACTTTTGGAAGTTTTGTTATAAAATTTCTTGAAGACCAAATAAAACTGAATTATACATTGATAATGCTGAATCTTTCTTTCCGAAATATTAATCTTGATAGATCATACAAAAAGGATAAAATAATTTTAAAATACTATCACTAGATATATCCAATTTATAAAATATTAAGTGGTAAGTTTCAGAGCTTGTGAGTCCTGTCACCCCAATGACAGAGTAATTTTCTTAAAAAAGGTTTTACACAAGGTAAATTTCTAAAAAGATGTTTTTAAAAAGAATGGGATTTCAGTCTTGGCATGTAACAGCAGACCAGATGTGCGGAACGACTCTCTTGATCAAAGCGAGTACAATTTAAAACAACTATAACGTTTTCAATGCTGTTGAGCTGACACTAAAGGCAGAACTTCAAAGAGGCCAAAACCTACAAGGAGGAACCGTGAGAGGGGAGGCTACCCAGCCCCAAAGCCACCTGCCACCGTGGGCCATGAGATGCTTCCGCCTCACCAGCCCGCCGCCCAGGAGACCGGGAAGGACAGACGACCTGGAGCTGACGAGAGAAGGATTCTCACGAGACTCCTGATTAAAGCGAGAATCCCAAACTGCTCACCCTCGGTGTAAGGTCAGAGAAACCAAATGAAATACCATTTGGACAAAGACAAAGGGGAGCTGGATTGTGTTAACATCAACGCTCAAAAAAAAGGCACAATTTTCTCCTCTCAAAATTGGTGATCACACATGAATTTTATTTTATCTGTGTAATATTTTTTAAAAATTGCAGAGGCAATAAATTAAAACAGCTCCAGGTTGTCAGTGTCTCCAGACAACTGCCAGAAGTAAATGCAATTTTCTCTGCAGGCATCAACCCAGGCCTCGAAAATCCCCATACATTAAATTCTGAGTAAAAGAAGCATTTTACAATAATAAACTACAAAACTCACAAGGATAAAAGGCACCATAAGTTAGGCTCAACAGAAACATATAGCAGAATCAGATTCACAAAGACTTCAAATATTGAATTATTTAACATAAAATAAAAGGTAACATTTAAAATGTTTAAAGACACAAAAGAAAAACTTGAAACTATGGGGAAAAAATAAATAACAATAAGTAACAACCAAATAGATCTACAAAAAGAAATGAAAAATGCATCATCAAAAACGCCGTGGTTCGATTAAGCCGCTAGATAAACGGAGCTGAGGAAAGGACAGGGAAGAAGCTCTGAAGCCACCCAGATGCTGCCCACTGAGACCTGACTGTGAAAGGCGAAAAGGGCATGGCAAAGTGAGAAGGTCTACTCTTCTACTCACCAGAGTTGCAGGAATTGATAATAAAGAGAATGAAGGAGGAAATAATTTAAGCACATGGACAAGAGTTTTCACAGAATTGATCAGGCACTAATTTCCAGACCCAGGAAGACCTGTGATGCCAGCAGGACAAACAAAATAAATCTGCGCACATCACAGACACATGCAGTGAAATGCAATGCGAAGGAGACAGATCTTTAAAAGCGGTCGGAAAGAAGTCTCCTACTGCAGTATGACTTAGAGTCCCGGCAGGCTTCTCAAAAACACGACAGAAGACAGAAAACAGAATTATATTGCTAGTGTGCAGGGAGGAAATATTTTCAAACTTAAATTTTCACAAAGTTTTCTATTTACCCAGTAAAACTGTCATTAGAAAAGACGGCCCTGGCTGGTTTGGCTCAGTGGATTGAGTGCCCACCTGCGAACCAAAGGGTCACCGGGTCCATTCCCAGTCAGGGCACGTGCCTGGGTTGCGGGCCAGGTCCCCAGTAGGGGGCGTGTGAGAGGCACCCACAAACTGGTGTTTCTCTCCCTCTCTTTCTTCCTCTCTTCCCCTCTCTAAATATAAACAAATAAAATCTTCCAAAAAAAGAAAAGACAAAAACTGAGAGACTTTGCTACCAACAGACCCTTTCTAAAAGGACTTTTAAAGAATGTACATGAGGTAGAAATGAAATAATCCCAAGTAGAAGTTTTGAAGATTAATGACCAGAGATATTTGCAAATATGTGAACAAATTAAATATTAATTACATATAAAATTATTATAACAATGGAAAATTTGTGGGAAAAATAAAATAGAAACTGAGTAACTCAGTTTCTAAAAATTTTCTACTTGGGAAAGAGTAAACGTTATGATTACTTAGATTTTGCTATGTATGTCAAAGTACATAGAGTAATTACTAAGAAGCATACTTATACGTATAACTTTTATACAAGTAGAAAATAAAATGGGGTAAAAGGAGGGTAGGAACATAGCCAGAATTACATCAAGAAAGAAAAAATAAGTATAAAAATGTTGAAAAAATATAAAACAAAATAGCATAAATACAAAGAAAGCTGATATATGATAAAAAGAATTATTATAAAAGCAATACCATTAACAGCCAGAAGTGAAACAATGTAGGTGTAAACCTAATTGAACATGTACAAAATCTACATGAGGGAAACTATAAAACTCTGATGAAAGAAATCAAAAAAGATCTAAACAACTGGAGAGGTACTTGATATTCATGGACAGAAGAGTCAATATTAAGAGATCAGTTCTTCCCAATTTGAACTATACAGACAATGCAATCTCAATGAAAATCCCAGCAAACTATTCTGTAGACATCAACAAACGGATTGTTAGTGTATGTTAAAAGGCAAAGGCCCAGAATAACAGACAAAAACATTGAGGAAGAAGGTCAAAGTCAGAGGGCTGACACTCCTAGACTTAAAGAATCGCTACAAAGCTGTAGTAAGGGCGAGACAGGGTGGGACCAGCGAGCAGACACCGGGTGAGGCAGCAGTGAGGCCTGCTTCAGCGCGGTGGGTAGGGCAATAATACGGGTGTCATGACTCACAGGTTTAATTTAAACATTCACCTAAAATGTCATATGGTGTGCTTGAGTGTGATAGTATGTTACAGAATTACATGCTTATGATTTTGCAATAAAAGATTTTATAATAAAAAGGGGTGTTATTGGTGCGGACCCTGTAGATCAAGGGCCAGAAGAGAGAGCCCAGGCACACAAGCACGGCCACCGATCTCTGACGGAAGAGCACAGGACACTCAGTGGGGACAAGACCATCTGTCCAGGCAACGGTGCTGGAACAGCTGGACGGTCACAGGCCAAAGTAAATAAATAAATCAAAACACAGATCTCACACTTTTCATAAGAAATTAGCTCGGTGAATCATAAATCTAAATGTAAAATGCAAAGTATAAAACTCCCAGAAGATACCAGGAGAAAATCAGGGCGACCTTGGGTTTGGCAAGGATGTTTTAGATACAACACCAAAAAAACATACATTGATGTTTCTCTCCCTCTCTTTCGCCCTCCCTTCTCCTCTCTAAAAATAAATAAATAAAATCTTAAAAAAAAGAATAATTAACATAAAATTCAAGGCTCATAACCTGAGGACAGGCATGTGAAAAGGGAGGCGGAAGAGCGAGGGGGTTTCTTTCGTCCGCGTCGTTGTCTTGTTCGGCTCGGGGTGGGTAACAGACGCCTGCTCTCCAAGGACCGAAACTGTACAAATGCGTTCTCTGTGCTCTTTGGTATACATACATGCATTCTTCACAGTAAGATGCTTCAGTAAGTAAAAGCAAAGGAGTAATTATTAGAAACATAAAACTGTGTGTAATCTTACCAGGATAAGAATGATTCTGTTTATTCGAAGAAATTTCTGAAAGCGTATCCAGGGAATCTGGGACTCTGTAAATAAAACAAGTGTAAACTAGGTAAAAGGTGGGTGTCAGGAGAAAGCCGTCCAAGCAGAGGAAGGAACACGTGCAAAAACTGTGGGGCAGGAGGCACATTTTTACAGAGACAGGGAGAGAGGGAAGACCAGCTACAGCCTGCGAGGGGCGCTGTGCCAGACCGCGACTGGTCACTGCTTTATTAAGGCTGTCCTCAGGCAGTCCCTAGTTTAAAATTCTTCCTCCTGGAAAATCAGGGGCATCATTAAAGAGCTCCAAAGCTAGTTTAAATGAGAAACTCCTCAAAACCAGGGACCACGTCTGTTTTATTTGCTCACAGAATGCCTAGCACAGCACAAAGTGGGAAAAGACACTTAATAGTACTTGATGGTGATGAATGAGACAATCAGAAGATGACAGGAAGACAGCTGGATCGAGACAGCAGTTCATTTAGAGAGAGCCCTGCTTCTTTGCAGAGGGGGGCTGCTTTTAAATGAATCACCTTAAAGAAGACCAAATAGATGGCAAGAAAAAAACAAATTAGAAAGCATATGTTCCATTAACAAAGCAAGAACAAGACAAAACCATGGAAAAGAAAGTGACTTCACAACATAAAGGAGAAGAAAAGCTGTTCCAGCATAAAAAACACGGCCCTCAATTTGATCAACACGTACTGTGCCTACCAGATGCCACCGTGTGTTCTCTGGGTAATCAAACATGAGATGAAGAGCCCCTGTCCTCGTGACCAGGAGACAGTGGCAACATGTTAATGAAGATTTGTCCAGAGTAACCTGAGAGCCCAGAAGACCGTCACTCCCCTATTCAGACGGTCTACACACGCTCCCTCCTCACCACTCCTTTGGGCGTCCCCCTCCTTCTGTGATGACCCGTGCATGCCAAAATAAACTGTTAATCCACCTGTTGTCAGTTTAGTTCACAGACCCCTCCCCTTCACCTTCCAAACGGGAATGCTCACAGTGCCCCCTGGGTCTGTGAGGCCGGACGAGATATGCCTCCAAAGTGCGGCGCACTGAGGCCGCCACTTATTAAATGCTCACTAACCGTTTGGAATAGAGAAGTACTGTCATTTCCCAGCTCACCTGGCCAAATACTTATTAGGACCAAATAAAGCCACATTTAACTGAAGATCCTTTATAAACTGCAAAGCATGGTATGTTAAATGCCATATCATCATAAATAATAAAATTATAACAAGCACATCATGGAAACAAACGAATACAAACATTGTAAGTACTTATTCTATGTGAAAAACAAAGAAAGAAAATGAATATAAAACCCGTTCGATGTGGCGGGAGGCCGTCACGCAGTCTAGCTGGAAGAGAAGTGGCGGGGACCCCCGGGCTGCGCCTGCAGCCCTGCTCTCATGAGCACGGTTATACCAGGCATGCCACCTCCTGTTTAAAGATTAGCACCCCACGTCCCCTCCGCAAAGCAGACCAAGCCAGCCTCTTCCGGCACATAAGTCACACTACAAAACAGGACCTGGAATTTCATGATGACTTAGTTTCTGCTCAACTTACTGTTTCAAACCAGAGTGAGCTGGTGCAAGAGTGTGCTATCTTAAGAGATACTGAGGAGGTATATCACACATAAATCCTCAAAGCTGCACTTCCCCCAAAGATCTCCTGCCTATCTATTTTTGAAAACCAAAGAAAGCAGAAGGAAAAGCCACTCTGGTTCCATTAGGTCTGCAGGAGAATGAATGGGGTGCCTGCAGCAATCAAGGAGCATTTTTGCTTTTGTTTGCATGACAGATGAAGCTTGCTGCTCGCACTGTTCTTAGCTGCAAACGTCATTTCTAATAGCCTGTGCGTGCTCATAGGGTTTGCAAATGAGGAATAAAGGAGGTTCTTAAAATTGCAAATCTTCAGCAAAGCAGATTTAGCTTTGCGCAGCCTTCTCTCCCAAGGAGGTGGCTGGTTAACCCCTTGAGAGACGACAAGGGCTGTAGTCGGTGCATGTCTTCCTGTAAAATTAGGGACTCTAACTATAAACCGTGCAGATTACGAGAAGTTCTTGTGAATAAACAGGAACCCCAGCTCTCCTCACCTCTGAACCCGGGACGGGGGCGCAAATATTCCATATCTCGGAGAACAGCTGAAGTACTGCACACCGCCCACTGACCCGTCATTCTTGCCGTGGGGCTTCTCCAGCTCGACCCCGTACCAGCACCCTGGAAGGAGCACGGGCAACACTGTCACACACTCCCGAAGCCTAGATGGCTTCAGATCTTCACAAATGCCCGAAATGAGGGCCGATCGTCACGATCGTTCAGCTCTCAAACAATAACATTTGAAAAGTTGACAAACGAACAGGAAAGGCGTTTTACAAGCTTGATTGCAGAGCAGTCCATTAAGAGAGAAAGCTAAAATGCACAAACACACCTGGGCGAGGATTAGCTGTGATGCAAGTAGTAGACGACCATCATTTACCTAAAAGACCGTCATTTATCTAAAAGCTATAGTGAACAAGAAACTGTCCTGGCCTGGGTGATATGCTGTGTGTTGACGGGGGAAGTGCAGCCTCATACTGAGATCTACAAATGAACACATGATCTTTTCATTTTACTTTCCCAATATTAGAAACGCCACAAACAGTTCTTAAATAATTAAAGGGCAAAAATAATATGGAAAATATGACTACACATCATGGTGATTCTTTCTTTGTTTCCCACCCTCCCAGGCCCCCACTCAGGATGAAAAGAAATATTCTTTTAACCTAAGAGAATATCTAAAGGATGTTATTTAAACATCCTTGCCAAATGAAAAGATTTAGATTCATTAAGAGGAAGGATTTTCAAAAAGGTTTTTAAGTATTTAAAAGGGTCCACTCTGAGAACAGTCATACAATTCCCTTTCCTAGAGAGCCCAAATTACAGCAGTGAGGTAGCTCTTAGTGTGGTAAATACTAGGTAAATGGACAAACGCACCTCAAGTAAAGATCCTTGAATTGAGGGTGCCTCAAGACCAGTTAAAAGTACCTAATAACCCATTCATTTTCTTTATTTAAAAGGAAAATACACTAGTAATTGTATTCAGTCTCTTAAATAAGCATGAAATAAAAAATGATACAGGTATTGAAAAACTTACCGCAAATTATAAATTCCAAAATACAAAAATACTGTTTCTTTCCAATTACTAGTTTGAAGAGTCAGTTATCTAATGCCTAAGCAGACAAACTAGAAGGTCTTAGTATTCTTCCCTCTTACGTTCAAAAAGATGACACTTGAGCCCATCTCCAAACGTTGGAGTTTGGGTTGGAATCATTAACTGCATGACCATGTCTTTTGTGTTGAAGCAGTCCTACTATGCACAAGCAGACAGCAACGCACACAAGCCTACTGCTTGGCCGTAACCGGTGCTCTGAGAGCAGGTCACCGCATGTCTGAATGGATCAGCCAGGTTAGCCTGGCTGCCGCTGCCATTTCTCTGAGTGCCAGAGTTACGATTTTCCATGTTTTACTTCTGCCATCAATGCTTTCCTACATAAACTTCTGCATTTTCTCATGTTCATATACCACATGACTGCTCCATATTTACCACATAACCTTTGAAAATGTGCGACACACAGCAGAAGGACATTATGACAAGTGCCAACAACAGCGGGCACACAAGGCCGGGCGGTGAGAGGCACACACGCCCTCCCCGTGAGTGGCCCCGCTCTTCCGAGGCGGCACCGACCACAGGCGAGAGAGGTGCACGCGCACGCGCGCTCTCGCAGAGCCAGGCCTCGTCCTCCGTGAGCGCCTGGAGAGGAGCACCCCGTTCGCTAGACCTGCACCGTCTAACTCCTGGGGCCACGAGAAATACACGCCACCGCTTTCTAAAAGGCAGAATAGTTTTAACAAAAGTTTCTAACTTTTATTGGATTTGCTTATTGCTTCCCAAATGTCTAAATGCTTCACATCAGGAATGTAAAAGTCAAAGTCAAACCAAACACCGAACTGTATCTATTGAATCAAACCGCCTTGCCTTGTCTGATATCATCTCAGAAAGGAACCTCAGAGACATACGGTGACTGTGAAAAACAGGCCTGCCTTTAGGGTTCCTGAGTTTTCATCTGAGAACTACATTAAGAACATCCTAACTAATCCGCGCTACTACCTGGAGGCCTAAGAGAAACATAAATTATAAAACATATAGCCCCTCTCAAATCAATGGATAGATTACAACCATAAGTAGTAGTAACGAAAGAAGAACGTGTTGGGAGAAAATGCTCCACGGTGCACTCGTGTCTCTGCACGTGGCATGGGCAGAGGCAGGACCAGCCTTCCGTGGATGTCCGTGGAGAGGACGGCCTTGGAGCAAAGACAGACTCTCACCCGGACAAAAGACGGGTGTGCCTCCTTAAGCTCACAGCTCCTCTCCCACAGCGTAAAGCCCCGGGTGTGCAGGTGAGGCCGGCCCTCTCTGTCTCACCCTCTGGGAACCGGGGCTCAGGGAACAATCGCAAAAAAAAAAAAAAACCCAAACGGTGACCCTCTGTCTACTGCTGTTGCTGCAAGCACTGAGGCCCCTGTCTGACCTAGGAGCCCAACACCTTCTGACAGCCGCCATGAACCCTGGCCGCCTCACCTGTCAGCGGGAAAACCGGGCGGCATCTCAGACCCTTCCCAGCGCTGCCCAGACTGCTACGAACTTTTTAAAACATCGTCGTTCTCGGTAACCTGGCCCTTACACGCTGCGATGCCACCTGTGTCCACATAGCACACTGCTGTCCGGAACACGCGAGCGTGGTTTCATTCGACTGGAAACCAGTCACTAAAAATAACCTTTTGTTTTTAAGGAAAAATATCCTTTACTTTGGGAAACACAATATAAATCCAGCTTGGAGTTAATATATAAACACACAGTGTATTTTTAAGGCCCCGGGGGTAAGCAAAAGCTCTACCATTTTCCTTTGAACCCGTGTCTGCCTTTCTCTCCAACCCACTCGGACAAACGCTATGCACAGTTAGCGCATCGTCGACTCACATTCAAGATTATCCTCAATAAAATTAATCCTAAAATGCTGTCTCTGGTATTAAGCACACTCAGGAATCAGTGAGAGTAAAACTGGAGAGTGACAACTAATTTTAACACTAGGCAATTTAAAACACAATTGGCAAGAAAATTTTACGGATAACAGTCAAGTTGAGTACAAACAGTCTGCATTTTAATCATCGTTTTGCATTTTCTGCACCACAGTTACCAAATGTTGATCAAAAACTCTCTAAAATGAAAGGGCACTTCCTCATGACATTTTACATTTGTATTGTAAAGAATTCAGGTTGAACAAAGAACATCAGATGCGTCACCTGGAGCGAAGTTCGTTGTCCCGAAGAACCGGATAGTGCCCACTCTCTGGCCGACCACCAGCACCCTGTCCCCCAGCTGGAGCTCTCCTTCGCAGCGGGCACTGTTTGCTACAGACGTCGCTGAGGAACTCAACCCTGTTCAATTGTTTGGTGGGGGAAGGGGACAGGGCAGGAAGAGAGGAGAAAAAACAAAGGGGAAAAAATCAAAAAGCACATCAGCCACAAGTTCACTATGTATTCTAACCAGTCTGGCTGGCTGGAGATTTCCATACAGGATGCCTTTCATCACAGATCATCACAACGGCGATTCCCAACCTTTCTCATCTCGTGGCACACAAACTACTAAAATTCTGCGGCATGTCAAAAAATGTACTGGTGTGTCGGCTGTTGCCATATTTTCACTGGACCATCTAAGGGAAGCGGTCAGGGCCGCTGACCAGCCACTTGCAGCACACCGGCGGGAAGCCTTGCTGCACACAGTTCTGCTTCTCGCGCGCGAGGTCGGGCCGCTCAAAGGCAAGGCGAAGGCCGTCCTGGGAACACACGCGCCAGGGACGGTGCCTGTCTCGGCTGCCTGGTGGTGCCCCTCGAGAGCAGAGGGGGCGGCGCGCTCCTTCTGTCAAGAGCCAGACAGTGCGCATTTTAGGCTTTACAAGCCATTCGGTCTCTGTCACAGCTGCTTGACTCTGCTGCGGCAGCACAAAAGCAGACAGAAACAGAATGGGCATGGCGTGTTCCAATAAAACTTTATTTACAAAATCGGGTAGGTGGATTTGGCCTATGGGCTGTCACTGGCCAGTTGTAAAATGCTTCAATCAGAGTAGTTCATGGGGACTCAGTACAAATGATACATCCAGGATGTGATTTGAAAGTGAAATTGCTATAAAGTTTCAATGACCCCAAACTGATTTCCTTATTAGGAAAAACCCCACTCCACCCCTCACCTTGACTGAAACCTAAACCCTGAAACGCCCCCTACTGAACACCGGAAATCCTGCAGAAATGCTGCCTGGAAAGTTGTTCTGTTGTAACAGAGGCGAGGTGGGCCCTTGGGGCTTCCCCAGGCGTCCAGACACAGATTTGAATAGCTGCTCCCTGGGAAGGCCTAGAGAACCCCACGGGAGGGCATGGCGTAGATCAGTCACACCGATGAGGGGGGATAAACTAAAACCATGGCAACAAATGCGCAACACAAACCCAGGGAGGAGCAGGAAGAAAGTCTGGATGAAGTACAATACTAAAAAGTCCTAGGCCTCTTACTAACTCACATCTCCATAGCACACCACAGTTTCCTCATTCGTAAAATGAGGATGAGGACAGCAGTGCCTGCCTGCTCCACAGGTTTATTTTGAGAATTAAATGCAATGAGGTATACAATATATGTTAGTTATTACTAGGTTTATGTTGGAAAAAGCGATAAGGAAGATAAGAAACCACACATTTCCAATGATCTGAGGAGGTCTCATCAAGTTCTGCGATGAACCTGGAAGGGCTGGAGGCCTCAGACACGTGGGGAAGGGCAGACGTCGACCAGACAAGGAGGTGGGGTGAGCAGGGCCCTAGGAGAAAGCCTGAGAAGCCCGGAGCATGCTTAGGAAGGGGAGGGAGGTGGAGGGCTGTGGGACGGAGAAGGGTGCAAGGAGTTCAATCTGACGGAAGTAAAGGGTTCCTTCTACACATTTAAAAAGAGCAAATCTACTTCCAAACAAACCAAGATAAAAAACACCAAGAAAGCCTGGGTGAAAAAGCCATAGATACCAGCACTGGCTCGAGACGAAACGGACGGGCTTTTGCTCATGGTCTTTTTGCTTCCGCCACGTGCGTTCGGCTTCCTGGGGCCGCTCTGCTTGTGCTCCAGAGAAGACGTGGAGGACGAGCTGCTGAGGGACCCGGGCAGGTTAGCTGCAGCAGGAAAAGGAAAGGAGCACATCAAAGGGCCAAAGACAGGGAGTGAACCAATGAGATACTTCCCCGGGTAAATCCTTCTGGAGCTCTCCACTTAGCTTCTTCAACCATGGATTACCTGGTGCTGAATTAAATGCCTGGTTTCACCCAAATACCGTTGAAATGAAAGCCTGTATAACCCAAGCAACTGTACGTTAAAGGCTCACACTATACAATGACCGTCTGAGAGAGGACCATGTCGTCACATCAGCTGACTTAAACTTCCCTGTTCTAACCACCACTCTCACCTCTCCTTTAGACGGGACAGTAGAATCCCGTTTTATTTATACAAACAACACTATTAATATGTTTTAAGTTAACAAAATTTAACATTAAAATGCTTTGAGTAAACCTGAAGGCAAGCAGGAATACTTCTGAACTTTCTATTCTTTTTTTTTCAAGATTTTATTTATTTATTTTCAGAGAGAGGGGAAGGGAGGGAGAAACAGCAATGTATGGTTGCCTCTCACATGGCCCTCACTGGGGACCTGGCCCGCAACCCAGGCATGTGTCCTGACTGGGAATCGAACCGGGACCCTCTGGTTCCCAGCCCGCGCTCAATCCACTGAGCTACACCAGCCGGGCTCAATTTTCTAATCTTGTTCTATTCACCCAATGATTTGATAGCTAAAGGCAACTTTAAATATTTTATCAAGCCATCTACACTAAGTGACTTCCTCTTACTCTCTTAATATAGTCCAATAGTTCTCTAATTGAAGCGCACATAGAATTCCAGTGCAGGATTTCATATAAAAACACATACATACTTTAGTATGAGCTGCTTAGGGGATTTTCAAGGATAAATTTTTACTGTAATAATCTTCCCCTAAAAAAACTTGAAAATTTAGCTCCCATATAAGCTATATCACTATATTATCTTAAAATTCCATCATGAAACTTAATTTTGAGAACAGAAATTATCAAGAATATTACCATCTCTCTCTGCGACAGTTTTCGGTTCCTCGCCAGGGGGCAGTGCAAGTGTCGGCTCGGAAGCGCTGTCCTTTTTTGGTGGCATCTGTCCTGTGGCACAGGTGCAAAACACTTTCAGCAAGACAGTGTTCTGTTCAACCTCAAACATAAAAATGTGCTTCCTTTTTCAAGTACAGACATCCCCCATTACCTAAATCTTATGTACTTCTGAAAACATGCTGGATCGTAAATTCACAGACAGCAGGGGCCAATAATTCATTATTGAAAGGGAAAAGAATGCATTCCTGGCCCACCTGAAAACCGCAATTTCCCCAAATGTCGCTCAAGTATCTTTTAAACCTATTTAACACTCCACTAAGGAATTCTAAGTAATTTAAAGCATTAACAACTGAGCTGCTTGTTTGATATTTAATGCACTCATTAGTGTTTGCACAATGGTAGCAGGTAAAGCAAACCTGGTGCAGCTGAGGTATGTCTGTTGCACACTTACTTGCCAGGACTTGTAAAACAATTTATATGATTTCATTGGTGTGTGCATGCAAATTCATTATATAAGATTCTCTATTTAGATAGTGAATTTGAGGTAAAAAAATTTTTACAAATAATTATAACAATGACTCATTTAAGCGAGTCAGATAGTAAGAAATCCTATTCTTTGCCACAGGTATTTTGAAAATCACTACTCCACTCTCAGTATGCCCAACTCCCACCAAAAAACTCACTTAAAAAAAAAAAAAACCTCAACAACTGTAATTGAAGAACAATAAAGCAATTTTAAAAAATTTAAAAAAGCTCATGACTAACACTCTACCTTATTAAGACTCCCACATCAATTCTACAGAACCAAATCATGTAAACAATAAACCTAGTGGACTACAGCAGTCTTACATTCCACCAGGCATGTATTCCAATCCCACTCCCGAAGCATGCTGGGTAAAGACCTGTGCTTGGCACTGTAGCATCACAGACATGAACAAGGTATGGTCTTAACCCTAAATGAGAACCTTTTCAATTCGGTCACGCAGAAAGACATAGAGAGGAGTAACTAAAATAGGAGGACATTTTTGATACAACACTAGCATAGAAGGAAGAGACAATAATCGTGGCTACACCGATAAAATAATGCCTCAACAAGATCACAATTTGAGATGGGTCTTGCAGGACAGGTCAGACTTCTACTAGAGAATACAGGAGGTGTGGTCAGAAAGACCTGGGGGTAGGCATGCTAGACAGACAAAAAAGAAAAAAAATCTTAAAGACGGGGTCAGAGAAGGACGAGTAGCTTGGCTGTAACACAGAGCACTCTGGGGATGGCAGCGAAGTGAACTGGGTAGATCAGGTCACAGCACAATCTCAGAAGGGAGAGCAGAGGCGCTGGAGCTGCTCGGTGGGGAGCGAGCCTCTGACAGGGACTGACCCGAGCAGTTACAGGTGAATGGTGCGACCCTGGCAGCGAAGCTTAGAAGGAACCGGAGGAGGAGAGTCTGGAAGCAGAGACCAGACGGACGTCAGTTATCACACTGGCCGGGAATGAGGGCCAGAACTGCAACCGCAGGAACTGAATGGACAGGTGGGTAAGGGAAGGCAACCCATAGAGTGAATTTCTTATTTTCGTTATATTTTTCAGTCCTAGAATAGCCATTTGGTCCTTTCTTTATATCTGAATTTTTTGTTGAGATAAACTGGAGATTCATATGCAGTTGTGAAAACAATACAGAAAGACCTCTTGTACGCTTCCCCTAGTTTCCCCCAATGGTAGCATTTTACGAAACAGTAGTATAGTATCATAACCAGGATGCTGACATTGATATAGTCCACCAATCTCACATCACCCCCGTTTTGCATGTATCTGTGTGCACACGTGTGTACATGTGTGTACATGCATCAGATGCATGTATTTGCTTCCTTTATTTCTTCATTTCTCTGCTGACACTTTCCACTTGTCTAAGGAGTGCTTACCCTTAATTCTTAGAACATTGGTTATTATATGTTATTTAAACCCTTTATCTGCTAAATATCTGTATCATCTCGGGACCGGCATCTTTGGATTGCCTTTTTCCTTGAGTGATGTTGAGATTTTCCAGGTTATTCATATTGGAGCAATATCGGACCATATCCTATGGGTTGTGAATATTACTGGGTAGGGCTCTGGGTCTTGTCTAAATGCTGTGTGCAGTGGAGAATGCTGTTTTGTTCTGTGTGGTGCTAGCAGGCAGCTGACCCAGTTAGGTTCAGGCTGAAAGCTCAGACCCACCTTCTGTGACTCTGGTTCCACTGTCAGCTCAGGTGCCAAAGCCTTTCGGGGGGCCCATCTCATGTGTCGTGCCACCCAGCATCAGTCTGGGACCCGGGCACGCCCATGCACACCCAACTGGGGAGGCAGCCTAAGACTGCACAGCCAACATGTCAAGGTCACTTTCTTGAGCCCCCTCCCCTCCATGGTCTCCCTGACACTTTCCTGCCCCTGGGGGGCATCCCTCCTGGTATTCCAAGCCAGCATGCAGGCTTTAATTTCCCTGCTTCATCCTACAGCCTCCTCAGACTGACTCTGCCTTGGGCCCAGGAAGTGAGAAAAAAGAAAAAAATCTAATGCGGGTTCTAGGCATGTTCTTGGGAGCAGAGTTTCTCTGGTCAGAGACCAAGGATCTCCTCCTTTGAGGAGGGGGCCTGTGCATCCACCGCTAATGCTGCACCAGGCAGGGCTGCCTAGGGGCTGGGTGGGAAAGAGCCAACGGGGGAGAAAAGCACTCAGGGCAAGCAAGGGATTTCCTCCACTTTCTGTCTAGTCGGGGACCCCCATCCCGCTCCTCAGACCAGAAATAGAGGGCTTCTCGGTGAGCTTTCTTTCCCTGCCTGTTAGGAACTTCGGGGTTTCAGCTCAAATGATTCCATTTACAATAGCTTCAAAAAGTGTGAAGTACCTAGGAATAGATGTAACAAAACAGGTACATAAAATCTATAGAGAAAATTACAAAACCTTGTTCAGATATTTTCAAAAGACCTAACTAGACAGTCCATGCTCATAATTAAAGACTGAATAATGTAAAGTTGTCAGCTCTTCCCACCCTGATTTAAAGTTTAAATGCAATACCCATAAAAACTTCAATGAATACATTTTAAAAGAAGCTTAACAGCTTATCCTAAAATGTACACATAAGTGTGACTGACAAGGGCCCAGATACTGACGGATCAGACACTATTTAAGTTGGGAGGTTCTCCTCCACTGGACATCAAGAGACATTTTTCAAAAACTATGGCAATTAGGAAGTGCAGTATTGACACAGAGATATTCAAATAGCCCGATGGAATAGATCAGCAAGGCCAGCCACACTCCTGGACAAAATCTTTTAACCACAGAAGAAAGCCTTTCTGCATCGAGTGTTAATGAAGGAGTTAACCGCGCTCCTATTCTGTGCTATGCGCTGCAGGGCACACCAAAATACAAAATCCTCTCACCGTGCATCTAAACTTTAACATTCTGCTGAGAGAACGAAAGAGCAGCCAAGTGAAGGAGTCAGAGGACAAAACCCAAGAAGACAACGAACAATCAGGGATATGGATAAAAGTGGGGGTGAAGCTAGGGGATGAAGAGATCAAAGCGATCTGGGGTCACTGGGGAAGATTTCACGGAGAAACAGGACCTGAAAAAGGAGGGAAAGAATGGCTAGGACCCCACGCGGCAGAAGTCAAAGGCCTCCACTCGGGGACTAGCACGAGGAGTGTCCGGGAAGAGCGAGGACAGCGGGCACGGAAGACAGGCAGCTGCGGGAACCGCTCAGCCTCCGACGCGGGGAGACTCCATCAAACAGGGAAAGAACTCTGACTGCCGGTTTCAAGAGCCAGAATGTTTTCTGATTTTAAAAACAGTCATTAAAGCTCTTGAATAGGTGATAAACATGAAGTTAGTTGTACAAAGATTTATTAGAGGTATACAATCTCGCTGTGAGGTCACACTGGGGGGTGAGGAAGGTAGGAGAGAAAAAGAACAGCCCTGAAATGTACTCGTCAGGAATTAAAATCATAAACCATGACCGAGGTCTAAAAACACGTTAAGATGCAGGTTTTATGAGGTTCAGGTTTCACAGATAGCAAAAAAAAAGTGTGAAGGAATCTAGAGATAAGGAATAAGGCATTCCACAAATAAAATTAAAATGCTGAAGAAGATATTTAATTTTCTGGTTTGACCTACCAGTATTTACTTTCTGCGTTCCATGAGCTACATCAGTTTTCTGGGACCTGGTGAGAGGCACAGCTTTGGTGGAAGGAGTGTGGACTAGATTCTTCCTTCGATCTTTTGCTTTACTTATCTTTGAAAGAGGTGCAAAAATACCTAAGGGAGAATGGAGAATTTTAGTGTTAAGCAATTAAAAGCATTTCAAATAAAGGGGCCAATGCAAGTGTTTTTTCAGATCTTGACATAAAATTGTAAGGCTTAAGAAAAATAAACATATAAAGAAGAATTTTTTTAAAGAGAAAAAAATTATTGCAATATAAGATACACTTATAAAATGTCCACAGAAGACATAATTCTTCAATGCTATATAAATTTATTTGGAATACTTTATTCACTTTCTATTGTTATGATAATGCCACCTAAAATATACTGTAAACGATGAGTTACACTGATGCATCACTGATTTTTCAACAATCACTGGTTTAATAATAATTAGTTTAAGAATTATTTTTAAAAAAGGTAATACATTTCCAGAGAAACATAACCCATTTGTGTAACTACAGTCCCTCCCCAACTCCACTAAAATGTATGTATTTAACATGTGTGTTTAATTCCAATTTCTCCAAAAACTTCACTAAAATATTAGTAAGGAGTAAAAGTGGTATAAACTCTGAAGAAAAAAGAAAATCACAAAAAAGGAGAAAAAATTCTAAAAACCTCCAAAGAAGCGCCCAAAGGGAGGGGGAAAGGTCAAGAACAGAAGACAAAAGAACTCTGAAACTTCTAAACAGCAACACGGGAAGCTGAAGGTGGCAGAAGACAGGGGAGAGCCAGGCCCTGCCCAGGCCTCTTTCTGTCCAGTTGGGCTGGATACGCCGCGCCCCACCTGTTCAAACGTCGAGTCTGGCTTCCGCTTCACCACAGCAGCAGAGCCGAGAGCAGAGTGGCTGTCACAGGAGACGGCACCCCACAAAGCCTAAAATACCTACTGTCTGGCCCTTCACAGACAAAGTCCGCTGAACCACATTAGACAATAAAGTACCGCCTCCAAAAATACGGAGAGAATATGAATTCCAACCTAACACTCCTAATCTCACTAAGCCACAATATGAAGTGTGAGGGTAGAAATAAACATTGTTTTTGTCCATAGCGTCTCAAAAACTTTACCTCCCATCAGTCCTTGGTCAGAAAGATACTGAAGAATGTGCTCCATCAAAGCAAAAAAGGGAGCAAACAAACAAAAGAAACTGACTTAGAACACCACAAGCACCAAGTCTTTCTCTTCATAGTACAAAGTCAAAAGATGGGAATAGTCTAAAATTTGGAAAATCGAGAAAGCTTCCCATGTTATTTACCAACGTGAACATCGGAAGACAAAGCGAATGAAGCTGCAGAGCTCTCGTCTCTGCAGAGCAGGCCTCAGGTCCAGGGAAGGGCAAGCCATGAAGGGGTTAGTTGTTATAACAATAAACCTCAGAATAAGAAGTTGACTTATTAAACTGGGTACACGTATTGACCTTGGTAATTATTAAATGGCATAAAGCAGTATTACCAATATCAAAATTTATGATAAAATGTTCATGACTGCCCAGAGTTAGAAACAGCCACAAAACCCCTCAGTAGGAGAGAGGGTGACCTGGGGTGCACACACACAATGGAATGTCACTCAACAGCACAAAGACCTGAGCTATGAAGCCACAAGAAGACATGGAGGAAACTTCAATGCGCATTACTGAGTGAAAGAAGCCAACGTGAAAAGGCTTCCTACACGCTGCGTGACTCCGGTGATGCGACCCTCCGGAAAAGGCAGAGCAACTGAAACAGCGAGAAGCTCAGCAGCTGCCAGGGACAGAGCGGGGAGAGATGAGTAGGTGAAGCGCGGAGGGTTTTTCTAGACAGTGATCACACTCTGTGCAATATGTGTTATGCTGGTGGATACGTGTCATCACACATTCGCCCAAACCCACAGAATGCACAACACGGAGAGTGAGCCCTACGGGAAACGACACACTTAGGGATCGTGACATGTGGATGTCGGTCCATTGACTGCAAAGAATGCACAGCCTGGTGAAGGGATGCGGGTGGTAGGAAGGCCATGCGTGTGGGGTGCAGGGGTGTACAGGAACCTCCGCACCTCCCCTCCATTCTCCTGCACACCTGAAGCTACTCTGCAAAATCAAGTCTTAAAAGTTATCATAAAATTTCTGCAATTTGAAAAATGCAGTATGTGCTAGAATTGACAGATCAATGGAACAAAACAAGCCTGAAACAGACGACGGCCT
This sequence comes from Micronycteris hirsuta, assembly GCA_004026765.1. NCBI lineage: Eukaryota > Metazoa > Chordata > Mammalia > Chiroptera > Phyllostomidae > Micronycteris > Micronycteris hirsuta. The sequence continues at coordinate 2,982 of PVJI01018425.1, read as the reverse complement.
TTATAAGAATATATATTAAAGGAAACAGAAGTCAAGGGGGAAATGACAGATTTGGAAAGAGAAAAAACTGCTGCTGAGAGGAGACCAATTCTTCAGCTTCTGTTGAATCAGGGGATTCTTCACCTTTTCCCCCAGAACTCAAGTAGTTGGCATTGACCTGGCTCAGAAGACCGAGCTGGCTCAGCAGGAAGACCACTCCCGTTCTTACATGACCCAGCACGTGAGCCAGCACATGAGCCTTGTCTCCCAACTTGCCTTTAGGCTCATAAGGGAAGACAGAGGCAGAGTTCTTGGGGTGTCCTAATCAAGCCTTCCTCCCCTGTGGGGAATGAGACCTGGGGAGCCCACATACGCTGTTACAATGTAAGCATTCCCCAGGCGTCCGATTTAGATCCACCACATGTGCTGCTAATGGTTTTGATCTTGACTTCAGTCTGCTTGACAGTTGTCAAAATTAGCTAACAGAGGAAAATTAAAATTAAATTCTTAATCTCTCCCAACAAATCAAATAAATTCCAATGGGTTAAGTAATGCAGTTTAGAAAATTAAAACATTTAAAAGAATAAAATATATAATTTACAACTAATCATTGGATTAGGAAGATCTAAGCTTAAAAGCAATGTAAGAAATTATAAACTCTTTTAACTACATAACATTGCAAGTTACATTCAAAGGCTAATGACAAACTGAATAAAATATCTATAATAAATATAAGGGCTTGATATCCTAAATATGTATTTGTATTTTTAAAAACACTTACCAGTTTAAAAAACACTAACATCCCAACTTTTTAATGGACAAATAATATGAACATTTCTTGGCAACTGGCAAGATAACACAAAAATACATATACTACAATAAAATATTTAAGTGTTTTATTTCACCGCAATTAGAGAAATAGAATTCAAACACAGAAATTTTCACCCATCAATCTAGAAAAATAAAAGGAAATGGAGACATAAAAATCACAATATTTAAATATTTGAGGAAATTACATTGGCAGTCAAGTAAAAGTGTAGAATATATAGCTATATACAATCCAAATTTTGTAAAAAGTTAAACAGAATAAATATACAAGATGATTTTTTCTTCTCCTGTTTTTTGTTTTTCCAATCTTATACAATGAGAATTTTTATAAACAAAAAATATTAATAATTTGCCAAAGAAATGAGGCTCCATCTTAAGGGTATGACAAGAGGAAACTGGTCATTTTAATAAATTTGTAACAGCTAGCAAATAGCTAATATTCTTTGAGTGCTTACAGGGGATCAAGCACTGTTCTAGCTGCTTTATATATCAACGCAATTTAATCCTCACATGAGTTCTTGGGGTGTTGTTATCCCCATTTTATAGAAGATAAATTGAGGCACGAGGAGAGAGAAAGGTCACAGATCTGGTAGGTAGAGAAGCTGACTCGCCCCCATGCACTGAGACTGCAAAGCCCATGCCACTCAGCAAGACACCGTTCTGCCTGCCTGTGGCGCCGGGAGATGAAATACTGACTGTGCTAGAATGTTTCATGGCAAGGAAAACTATTCACAACAGAGTATGTGACAAACAAATTGAAATCAACCCATCGAGGTGTGTGTGTGAGGGAGAGATTATGAGTTTTATTAAACAATCACTGGTCAGAAAGAGAGTCATCCCAGCTCAGGAGCACAGAAGTAAAGTTGGCCTCAGTTGCTTTCGCAGTTGTTCAAGTTCCAGCCCCCGAGTGCTGTGTGTCCTTGGTCACAAAGTCCTTTGCTCAATCATGATGTGACCACAGCAGGATGTCAGGATGGCCTAGAGAGCTGGGCGCACTCCTGGGGAGACGCCATCTCCCGCCCACTACACCACTCACAGCAAGGAAAACGCAGCCCTTCATCTATTACAATAAGGGACCGGGGGAGGGCTTTACTTTAAAACAGTAAAAGAGTGAAAATTTGATTAGTTTAACTTAATTATCACTAAGTTAGAGAGACACTCCCTTACCATACTTGGGGGCACATCTGAAGTACTGGACTTTTCCAACACTTCCGTCGTTTTTTCCTTCTGGTTCGTCCAACTCAATGCCAGCCCACCGCCCACTTGCAAATTCAGTCATTCCACAAAATCTTAATGTTCCAACCTAAAGAAAATATAAATTACAATAACTTTTGAGTATTACTAGTAGTTCTAAGTGTCCCACTCTTGCAGTTTTATCACAGAAGTTTAAAAAGCAAAATCACAGTCTCTCAGAGTATACTTCAGAACACAGAAATTACCAGGGATAAAAAGAGACATTAAATAATGATAAATGAGTCAATTCACCAAGAAGATATAAGAGACGTAAATCTGTATGCACCTAACAACTGAGCTTCAAAACTAAGTAAAAGTTGATCAAACTGAAAAGAGAAACAGACAAATCCGCAATTACACTTGGAGATTATAGCATACCTCTCAGTAATCAACAGGCCAAGCAGATAGGAAATCAGTAAGAATAAAAAAAAAAAACTAAGCAGACTTGATGTAACCAACATGTATAAAAACCTCCACCCAAAACAGCAGCATACAAATGTAAAAGAACAGAAATCATACAAAACACGTTCTTAGACAAGAAATCAGTAACAGAAAGATATATGCAAAATCTTCAAATATTTGGAAATTAAACACTATACTTCTAAGTTACCTGTTGGGATCCTGGCATCAGCAAAACCATAGCACTGCGCATGTGCAACAACCCTGTAGCAAGTCATGCAACCTTCAAGGGAAGTTGCATCAGCCAACCAGCACTGCGCATGTACAACAGCCCTGTCGCCAACAAGCTCCCCGTTGCCCATATAGTCCCTAGAGCAAGAGGACCAATCAGTAAGACCCACGACTCCACCGAGCTTCTCCAGCAACGCCCCTCAGCCAACCAGTATATATACCCGCGATCCTCAAATAAAATTTGCAGCTTGATCAGAATCTTGTCTTGCTGCCATTCTTCGCGTCTCCTGTCCCTCTCACTCTTTCACTAAC